>JAJEKV010000009.1:12860722-13012637 GCA_021234155.1 Isoetes taiwanensis
GGCTTTGGGAAAGTGTGTGTTCATGTCTTAAGTGTCGTGAGAATTTGAGCGACAACGGAACACCATGAGCTTCTTTACCAAGTATGGAATTTATGGGATTCATTCACACTTATGATTATCCTCGTGAATTTTCAAAAACCTTGTAGCTAATGGTCGTAGGCCAAGCTTCGGATTTTTCCATTCTCAAATTCTTGATTTTCACACAAACATCTGAGAGCTCGGTATGAATTGAATAAAGTTTGTTGGTTTAAATCATTAGTTTTGCTTTTTTTGCTCCCTCATAATGATTCATTTTTTTTTGGATTTGCAAAGCAATTACTTACTATCTGGGTCATGTTCTTCTTTGCACTTTGGGCCAAAGAATTTCTGCCCTATATTAAGTTCTTGTTGCAAATGGCCTCTTTCTCAAGTCTAGTAGAAGTTAATGTAAAGTGAATTGAGGGCGTGATAGGCTACATAAATTAAGCATGGCACATTAATGTATGATCTCATGAAACTTTTTCAAAGAATGTCCTAGCGGCATTAATGTAAACTACATTAGCATCATATACAATCGGCACTAATAATGTAAGCATAACAGGGGTTATTTTGACAACAAACTTAAATGTAGTAAAACTTGATCATTTCTTATGGATTTATTGTAAAACTTGATCATTTCTTAGGATTTTGTGAATATGAGAAACCATTTTATGTTATGCTTGCCTTGAGAGAAGAATATCTTCTATTTTTTGAAACTTCTACCTCCCTTTTCTTTTTGCTTTTTACTTTGTTGTAATGATTTTTGGCACTTTGGATTCTTTGCGGCTTATTGGCTTTTGCACCTAGAGATGCAAAGAATTCTTATCCGATGGCTCAAAAATCTTAGGTTTGCCTCCTAGGCTTTTTATTTTTGTTTAGGTCCATATTAGGAAGTCACCCGCCAAATGAAGCCTAGTAGACACCTACATGTCTTATCCTTAACACACATTTGCTCAAGCTTATAGTGATCCAATGGTTGAGATCAATCTTGGTGGGTGGTTTACTTGAGCCATAACATTGCTACTTCATAAGACCTAGGCTATTATGAAAATGGAGGATTTAGATCAATTTTGATGGTGATAGGATAGCCCAAAACTCTCCGGGCGGTGTGTAAAGGCGGCGCACATCCTCACTATTTTTGATGGCCCTCAATTTTTTTTTTCAATAACACCCCCACCGGGCTGGGGCGTTATCTACACCATATCGGGTTGCGCCCAATGGACCATAGTGAACATGTATCAGCACGAAAGTTCTACTCGTCGGGGGTTCATCATTAATATAACCCCTAGTAGTGTCCTCAGAATTGGATTACATGCACGCAGTGTTTCTAACATTGTTACATGCATAAGTGTTTGTAAAATTGTTACATGCATTTAAGCCATCCTTAGTGCTGAAAGCCTTTGTTCGGGCCCAAGGGCCCAAATTTTTCTTAATATAACAACCAACACATCACTACAATTAATATTAATTAACACAAACCATTGCATCCAACACATTTGAATTAAAATTCCCAAACCTCCTTTGATTTGGGTGCATATTCACCGCGAGGGATTACGTGAAGCGTGAGAGATCGAATGGGCATATTTGCTCTTCATTCCTTAATCCGGACCCATACATAGCGGTCTCTATTATTCCAATATGACAATTTAGTTTCAAATGGTAGATAGTAAAGATAGTTCTACTTTTGGATTGTTGCTTTGATTGTACAACACAAATTTGCATATTCATATATTCCTAAACGCAGATGATGCTTGATCAAAAATAAACGCAGATGATGCTTGATCAAAAATCATCTCCGCAAAAGCTACCATATAAAAAAGGACAATGCAACAATGAAACACCACCCCTTGATTGTTACTAAAGCCCAAGAATCTTTGGGTACCATAACTAGTAATATATAATAAGATAAGAAATGTTGCATGAAGACATTTGATCCACTAACATGTGAGTTGTCGCTTATTTTCACAATATTATTTTCCACAGATATAATATAAGTGGTAAGAACTGATTTGGAGAGTGGAGTTGTTATATAGATGTAAATTTGTGGCAAGTGGAAAGAACTGATTTGGAGAGTGGAGTTTTTTGTATAGATGTAAATTTATGGCAATGAAAATCATTGTCTACAATGAAACGTTTTCGGCATTAACACATGACACCTAGGAATACCATTGCAATTTAGGAATAGACCCCTTATTTAGAACGTAAAATGGCCCTTCAGAGGAAAAACTTTCTAGAATGAAGGTATAGGTCTTGAACTGCCTGGGAGACATCATGAGCTTAAACTGGAGAAATTTACCAAACCATCTCCATCAGAATCCACACCTCTTATCATGTGCTCACATTCCTTTACCTTGTGTTCTTTGGACAAAGCCTAAATTAGTTAGCACAAAGATGAAGCTCTTGAGCAATCGATGAATCCATCATTATTGGTGGTCGAAAAGGAAAGCTTGATATAACTGCTCTTCCTCCTCTTCATTCTTTGAACTTTTTATGCAATGAAATGAACTCCCTCAAAAATCAACCAATCCATCACCATTTTCATCCACAGATTTTAGCATAAGCTCAATTTCCTCTGCAGAGCTAGGACTGTCCAGCTTTGCCATGAGCTCCTGCAGACTCTTCAATGCTGATAAAACCATCTCCATTTAAATCAAGAGTATTGAAAACTTTTTTGCATCTCCTTCCTTTCTTCTTCAAGTTGAGCTTTCATCTCCTCTTCATTCGGAGCCATGATGTTTTCCAGAGATCCTTTTGGGCTCAGAACTGAGTTAAAATGCCAATGGTCTTCTAGAAGAAAATCCACCTTTGGAGTCTCAACGTTGAGTTTCACAATGCTGTTATTTGTGGACCTCATTGAATTCAAACTGAAAGATTTAGAAAGTGAAACAGGGAATAATTCAGAAGGTGAAACCTCAGAAATTTCCATGGCAGCAAATGAACCCCAACGAAAAAAAAGAAAAGATAACTAATACCTGTTAATTGCAACTGTCTTACTGTATTATATAACCGGACCTTTAGGAAGCTGCCTGGAAGTTGCATCTGGAAAAGCTGCTCTAAGAATTTCTAGGAAGCTTCTTAGGTCCATTTTGGCCACTCAAAATTCTACTTTTTGCTTTCCACTGCAAACCAGTTGTTACAATCCAGATTTCAGGAATTAAATTTAGAACGAGCCCATAAATCCTCAAGAAATAGCTCTAGCTTCCTCATCCGAATCTGGCGCCAGGACAGATCGATCCGTTTAAGGCAAAAAAAGAATTCGTGGATTAATTGAAGATCCATTATTTAACTCTTCGTTTTCATGCATTTTCGTATTATGCAAAATGGATTTGTTGAAATTACACTATGTTGTCTAAACATGTGTAGTTTTTATAGAACGATGCTTATTCCCTAGGTAACAACATACGTATTTCTCGTATTTTTTCAAACAATTAAAAAACGTTGTAAATACATATTTTTTAAATTGAACAAAAAAATACGCAAAAATTATGCTGTAGGAAAATGTGGACAAGCCTTTTTAATGGACCAACTGCAAAGGATTTGGCAGTTTCAGCAGCTATAGATGTGGACGAAGAGCATCTAACGGAAAATTCTTAGTTTATGTTTAGGTTAGGGCAACTGGAAATGGAATTTAGGACTGCCGGAATTTGATTTTCAGAGTGCTAGTAATTGATTTTCAAGTAGCCGAAAATTTCCATTAAAAATACGTATTTTGAACATTTTTTTCCTTATGTAGCCCGCACGTGCGGGGCATGTATTTCTTCCATCCAGTTAACGTATTTGGTAACCTAGCTTATTCCTATTAGATGCTTGCCTCTAAAAGCAATAGCAGGTTTTTGAGGAAAAATAAGGCTTTAAAAAAGAAGGGGAAAAAAGAGTACAAACAGTCATCTTAGGGGTTGTAGGATCGCCATGTGTGAAGAATTATGGGGCAAAATAATTTTTCTTTTGCTATGAATTTTGGCGATTTAAACAAGTGTTGGATGGTGTAGACATTGCTTGCTAAAACAATTGACACCTCATCATTTTGTATCCAACACTTTCATTTAAAAATGTTAGACACATGTGCCAAACTTTAAATATGTGCACTATAATCAACGAGGAAATGAGTGAGGTGGCATGCATTTATTATGTTGCTTCCAAGGAAGCTTCTTTTTTGCATCTGCTTGAAGCAGTCGTATCTCGCAAAAAATGGTGTCAGATCAAGGTGAGGCCTACGTCTTTGGATTTCTCTCGTTCGGAAGATTCCAAAGATTAGTGATTTTCATCGCCATTGAAGCCAATGTGATAGAAATGGGAAATCTTTGTGGAATCTTAGGGAAAATGTAGAATTTTCGTCGAATTTTAGGGAATAGTGAGAGAATCTAGGGAAATTTTCGTGGAGTCAAGGAATCTCGAGAATTCTTATAAGAATCTTCGCGAATCTAGAGGAATTTTAGAGAATCTTGAAGAATATAGAATCTTAGGAAATTTTAGAGAGCGCTCATAGAATCTTTGAGAATCTGGGGGAATTTTTATAGAATCTTAGAGAATCAAGAGGAATCCTAAGACCATCAAGGGAGCCCTCATAGAACCTCAGAGAATCTAGAGGAATCTTAAGGAATCTTCATCCAATTTTCATGAAATCTTTATGAAATCTTAAAGAATCTAGAAAATTTTAAGGGAATCTGGGAAAATCTTCATAGAATCTTGGGAAATCCAGCAGGATCTTAAGGAAATCTTAGAGAACCTAGAGGAATCGTACAAGAATTTTGGAAAATCCTTATAGAATCTTAGGGAACTTAAAAGAATCTTCATAGAATTTAAGAGTATATCTATCCTGCTCTGATGCTTGTCGCTTCTTTATGATCATGAAGTCATAGTCAACAAATTAGCTCGTCCTGTAGCACATCCCACTACTGAGGGGTCGAGATTGCTGACCATTGTAGCTTTAAAACTTTGCAGTTTTTTAGATTTCTTTCCTGCCCATTACAAGATTCAAATAGAATCCCAGCCAATAAGTGAAATAATTGAGAGAAATATTCGTAACGGCCTTAGCTGTTGCGATAAATTTCTTGTAATGTTAACGATTTAAAAAATATTTATAGTAATTTCAACACGATTTTTTTTTACAGCTTTTGGACCAACGAATATGCAAGGCATTTGGACACTTCGGACGGGTGTATGTAAGGTGACAAAGCCTGCGCTTGCTTTTGACACATGGAAGCTTTCAGACGGGCATCTGTAAAGGGACAGAGGTTGTGTGTGATCAAAGTGCTTGGAGGCTTTCAGACAAGCGTCTATAGGGTGACACCCTATTCATGGCAACTCCAGTGATAGAAGAGCCGGACGAGCCCTGCGTTTCTTCATCCAACCCTGGTGCTGATACGCAGTCCCCTCTACCTAGTGCAGACATGGCAGCAAAACTTCTACTTGGAGAGTACATACATGCCATCCCCAATCGCACTGTGATGACACCGCAAAATTGACATGTGCACACCGAAAAGAGAAGCGGGCAAAGTCTCGCGTGCAACAAGCATGGCACGCGACAGGGCATATGATGATACTCTAGCCTAGCGGCAAGTCAGATCCATGCTTCACCACCACCAAACCAGGCAATTGAGGAGCACTGGAAACAGGTTCAAGGAATGGCAGAGGGCAATAGAGCTCGAATTGCTTGCTTGGTAGAGGAGATGCAGGCCTCCATACCCAAATTGCTCAAGAGGTAGCCGGCTCTCAAAAAACAAATAAGTTTCCAAAGATGGAGACCCGCGATACAACTTCTCGGCGATGGCCTTCGCCTAGTGCACTCTAAAAGGCAGAAGGACAAGCAGGAGATAATGACAACCATCTCCCACCTTCGATCAGAGGCTGAGGAGGCTGCTACTGTGATGAGAAAAGTCCAGATCGCTTTTGAAGAGAGCCAGAATTGAGAGCCCTTCAAACTAGGGTCGAGACACAAGAAGTGGCCATCTGCAATGAACTCTACGCTGGACTCTCGCTTGCAGAAACTGGAGCATAGCTCCGCAGCTCAAGATCGGAAGGTGCAGGAGCTGAGGGCAGCCATCACTGAACAAGGCAAGGGCCTCCATGCAGAGGCTCATGAGCAATTGCAGCGGTGCATGCGTGAATTGACAAGGTAGCAACAATTCCAGTAGGAGCTAAGCTCCCGGCTTAAGGAAGGAGAGACTACTATACCTGCCACGGCAGTCCCACCTGCCCAAGAGTTTGCACGGTGTCAGCCAGGGCCGTCTACTACTGCACCCCCAAGCCGCTCCATGCCACCACCGCCCCAATGTAGGCCACGACCATGCCCCACCGAGCAAAGAAACAACTCCTCAAGCAGCTCGGTGATTGACCCAACAATCAGAGAGTTCTAGGAGATGAGGCGGAGAAGCCACAATGTGGTGGCACTTAGCCTGACAGAAGAGGCAGGGGAGGCCTCATTAACTGGCTCCAGATGTTGACTCTTGCTCGAATGACATTCCCCATGCTGGTACACATTATTAGGGCGAGATGCCATGGCATCCGGCCCGTACCGCCTACATGGGTAGTCACGCTCACGCGACAAGATGCTAAGTAGAAGCGGCCATCTCGCGCAAGGGGTAGGCACCAAGGGAACCGCCCCCAGATATTGACCGAGACCTGACCCCAACCCAACAAGAAAACCGCAGACACGAGTTGGCCAAAGTTAAAAGCATTCGCAGACAGGGAGGAGCTGCAGGACTGATTCGAGGCAAGATGCAAATTTTCAGGCTGCCAAATGCTGCTGCAAATCCTGCTAACCCTCCAGCAGCCCCTGACCATGCCATTGCTTCACCTGCTACAGTGGCACGCCCTGCTCAAGTTGCATCACCTTCGATTGCTCGCGACATCTCGCCGCTTCCACCGCCATCACCCCTTCTCGCTCAGTATCGCTTAATCAATCTCCACCCGCACCCCCAACAACAAATAGAAATTGTGCCTTCGCATGGTCTATTGGAATTGTCGGGCTTCCCATGGCAGAAGGGAGATAGTCTCAACTCAGTTGCCGCAGACATGGATCTCATCTTCCTCATGGAAACATGGGAGCATGCAGGATACAGGATACCCGACTTGTCAGGATTCCAGCGCTACTCAATCTTCAATGATTGCACAGGAAAGTGGGGGCATTGGGGGGTTGCCTGCTACTACCGAACGGCCTTGGCATAATCAATCTCCTTGTTCAAGACAGATAAACACAATCGCTACCTGTGGGTGCTTGTGCAAAACTGCAGTAGCAGACCTCTCTTTGTGGCAGCCTGCTACTTTTCACATGCAGAAAGCAACTTCTATCACACCCATTCGGATGTCGATACGCTGGACCCCTATGTCGATCAATATGATGACATACAGCAGCATAAGGAGTTGGGCAGTGCCATACTTCTTGGAGACTTCAATGCACGCACCGGGGTTGAACAACCCATGAGATTCGATCCCTTGACTGATGATGTATTACAGCTGCATCATGCAGAAGGAGCTTGGCCACTGGCATCATATGACAATCAGATCACGCGCTATGGTAGACAGTTGCTTTTGCTCTGTGGTATCTTTGACCTGGTAATCTGCAATGGACTGGCACAGTGGCCGTCCACCCGCAAGAGCACTTGTAGACAGGAAAACCAGGGGGGAGGATCTAGTGTGGTGGACTATGTGCTGGTGCCTGAGCAAGATATGCATGTCTTCAAGTACTTCCAGGTGGGAACAGCTAATAGGGATGAAGAGATCGACTCAGACCACTTACCACTTTACTTGAAGTTGGCTTGACAGGTTGTGCGAACCCCCTGTGCAACAATTCCTCACATGCCTCAGCTGCGATTGGATTATGAACATGCAGGGGCTTATGCCCAGATGACCTGGCAGAAATTTTGCAATATCCTACACTAGAGCAACAGACAGGTCGGCTGACTGATGTGCTTAGGACTGCGGCAGAGAGTGCTTTGGGATAAGTCGCCCGCGATGGACCTCCAGGAACACAACCTTCCCACGCAATCAATGGTTTGATGCAGAGTGCAAGGAACACAAATGTCGGCTCACCAGTCACGACCGCTTCGCCCACATGTAATGACAAGATGCATCGCCTTCCTTAAAGCTAAGAAAGCCGTACATTGCAAAAAGATCAAAGGGAAATGTTTTACCTCCTAGAACGCCATTCCGTGACCTTCCGCTAAGGGTTCTTAGAAAGCCGCGACCCACGGGAACATCACTCGAAAGCGCTGGAGGCAATACTTGCAACAGCTATACGACCCTCAGGGTGCACATGCAGCATTACCCCTACAAGAAGGCCCAGTGCTGGAAATCACAGATTCGGACCTGGAACAAGGCTTACAGCGTCTTGGCAATGGAAAAGCGCCAGACCTGGATGGTATGCAGGCAGAATTGCTTAAGTGGGTAGGGCCGTCCATAGTACCAGTGCTGACCACCTTGTTCATCAAGGCATTACAGGAAGGCTTTCCACTGCATTGGACCAATAGCAGAGTTGTTCCCATCTATAAGGCAGGCGACCCGCACTGCTCCAGCCAATTACCGAACAATCATGGTCGGCCGGTTTGCAAAATCGCTATCGGAATTCTCGAGCAAAAGCGGCTTGACTGGCTGGGCAGAGGCAGCAGAGGTGCGGGCCCTCACCCAGGCAGGATTCAGATCTCGACACTCAACCATTGACCACATCTTCACGTTGCAAACTCTAGTTGAAGACAGCAGGAACTGCCGTCATGATCTATATTGTTGCTTCGTGGATTTTGCCAAGGCGTTTGACGATGTGCTTTGGAAAAAACTATGGGCAAGATTGCGACAGTTGGGGGTTCCTGTAGATTTGTAGAATGTAGTGTTGCTAACACTGTTTGGGCTTTACATTGATCAATTTGGAGAGCTGGCTTGCTGATAATGGGGGCGACGGACCTCACCTTCTCCACCAGATCATCAGGCAGTTAATATATGCTGATGATGTGGGCCTCCTAGCTTACACACCAACAGACATGCAACGACATCTCGATGCCCTGGACACATTCTGCCAAGCAACGGATATGCGCGTCAACCTTGCCAAGACTAAGGTGGTTCTTATATCATCCTCACATTAGCCGAGGATCCCCACCTTCAGTTTACCGAGGGTAGAATGTGGAAGTGGCATCCGCATACAAATATTTGGGAGTGGAGTTTCCTTCTACTATGCACTGAGACACATCTATACGGCTATGAGTGACGGCAGGCTGGAAGGCACTATATGGAATGCAAAACAATAGTCATAGACCGGAGTTGTATGATTGGGCCCATCAGTCACACCTGTTCAAAGTCTTAGTGGAGCCTGTCCTTTTATACGGGGTTGAAGTATGGGGCCCAGTAGTATCCCTCGCTAATTGAAATGACTTGGAGCAGGTGCAGAAAGCCTTCTTGGTACAAGCACTAGGGTTGAAGTCCACAGTCCCATATCAAATTCTACTGCAGGAGACGGGATTCTTGCCTCTTCAGAGGGCGACCCTTGATTGCCACATTGTCTATTTTCAGAAGGTGGTCAATATGGACGATGCTCGTCTCCCTAATCTAGCTTATATTTTGGCAATGGGGCCGCAGCGCCTCAAGGCCTGCTAGAGGGAAAAGAGAGCTCAATGGTTGGCTAGATGGAATGTGCAGGAGCACAGGTGCATACATGTGTAAACAGAGGCAGATCACCATAGCTTGAGGTAGTATCTTGACGCTTGCTTCCTCAACAAGCTTTGGGATGCCAGTGCCCTTGAACAGGTCAAGACAACACACTACCAGCGCCACATAAACCCCACATTGGAACGAGGCCTGCAATGCTACATGCGTACCTACTTGCCCATGAAAAGGCGCAGACTCATTGCCTCCATTCGCACAGGAGCACACCATCCTCGAATTGAGACGGGCAGATGGATTGGTGAGCCAAATGGGAGTCATTGAGGATGAATCTCATACCCTTCAAAGTTGCCCAGCATATGATCAAATCCGGACGCGCTATGCTGAGTTGGTCAGGCATGGTCAGCCGTTATATGTGACATTGAGCACGGCTTCCGTACGGGTACTGGGATTATACCTTCAGGAGGTTATGGACATGCGAGATCAGCTATGTCCTCGGACACACACTTGACATGTATATATACATTTATTTCATGATGATGTATACTTGTACAGTTTGACAGCATTCTTATTACTGCCACGGTTTTTCCCTCGAAAACCCTTCAGGGCGGGGGTTTTTTAACCCGGACAGTAATAAGTTTGATGCGCTCCTTCTGAGTCCCATAGGCCAATTGGTCTCAGTGGACGATAAAAAGCATTCATTCATTCTTTCTTTCTTTCTAACAGAATATTAATAATATTTTCATTGTTCAATTGTAGAAGCATACATTTATTACATAAGATTTCAAAAGTTAGGTATACAACTACGTGAAGAGGTGCCAAGAGGAGTTTTCGTGCACACCAAATTTGTGGATAAATTTGGGGCAGATAAAAGCAACGGAGAACAAAAAGATAGTGCAGATTTTTTATGGTCAATTTGCCATATGTTTTATGTTTCATAATCCTAAAGCAATATGCGTGGAAGTATAGTTACTGTTAGGGCTTCTAATACGTAATTTTGGGCAGGGCAAGAGTTTCTGTTTAGCCATTTGAAAATTCTTTGAAATTGTTGACACCATGGCAAAGTGTGACGATGAACATGATAGCATACTTTAATCAGATGTGTTACATTCTTTATCTACCTAGTTCGCATTTACTTTCTCTTATCTCTACCTTTCTCTATCAATCTATATTACTTTGGGTGCATCAAGTCAATCTTTGCCCCAGGATCTTATGTTTAGAAGTGCTTGAATAACGTGCACAATTATGGAGATGATCCATATAGAAGTAGGAGGTGAGGAATGAGCGCTCTCTCACTGCGCCTCGGGATCCGTGCATCTCCCAGCCCTGATGGATGAGGCTTTGCTCGAAGCTGTTCTCCAAGGGCTGGGTTTTGTCATCTCCCCCCAGGGCCATGAGAGCACCCTTCAAGCCATTGAAGATCTGATCAGTTTAGCTGTTAGTAACCAGTCTAGAATAGGTTTTTGTAGAGCAGATTTTGATTTCTTCAACAAGTTTTTTCTCTGCATCCTTTGTTTCGACAGAGTTGGTTCCCTCAGGGTTTCTGCTCATAATTCACAGCCTAACTTAGCCCTGGGCAACAACTTTGAAAGGAATCTCTTTCTTTTAGGGGTTCCCACAGATTTCGGGATTGATCCTCTCTATCACTGGGCAGATTTCTTTGATCTCCAGCCTGCAGAAGTTTTCGATGGGTGTGGAGGTTCGGGGTGGCGAATTAGTCCTCTTTGTTTTTTATTTCCTGTGCTCTTGGTTTTCCCCATTCTTTTCTTTTTTCTTTTTTCCTCTAGTTTTTTCCTATTTCTTGGAATTGATGCTTCTTTGATGTTTGATGGGACCCTCTCCCCCTGACTAGATCCTCGCAGGTCGTCCAGGGTACGAGCAGTCCTTTATCATTATCTAGGCAGCTTTCCCCCTTCTCTTTCCAATCATTCTTTCTCCCCTTTTCTTTGTCCTTTACCCCATCTTCGGATCTTTCGCTCTTTTCCTATTCTTTCCCCCCTCTTTTGCCTCCCTTTGCTCATATTTTCTTCTTTCTCTGTTCCGTTCTCCCCTAGAATCTCTGTGTTACCATGAGAACTAAGGCATCGACGAGCAAACCGGTTATGGGAGGGTCCTCCTCATCAACAAGGATCCCGTATGAATACAAAGACACAGACCCAATTTTGATCATTCAAAGTTGGGACCAAATCTTTGTCCTAGAGGACAAAAAAGATCAATCGTGGATAAAAATGAAAGAGCTCAAAGCTGCTTTCGATATTATCAGGGAACAGCAAGAATCAGCGGCAGATTGTATGGGAGTTCAAAAGGAAGGACAAATCTTGGTATGCAAACTCGAAATGCAGAGATTGGAAAACCAGTATAAGGAAGGCAAAGCCAATGATCGGGACCTGGCCTGGCAGATGCTTCAGAAGATACAGGAGATGGACAACCTTTTATATCAACTCATAAGAGTCAAAACAGGGCATTCAAAAGAAGATTGTTGCAGCCTGAAGAACCAGATCTTCAGGAGATCCATGGCAGAGATGCTACGGGCAGCAAAAGGACTTGTTGAAGAACTCGAGGATCTTGGGTGGAAATCCAAAGCCTCATTTCGACTAGTGAAAATTTGGGAGGAAGCAGATGACCATGTAATTGAAGATTTCCGAAAAGGATTCAAGAAAAGGCTTCCCTCTTTTGCCACTGATACTCTTCTGAAGGAAGTTGAAATGGACTATAAAACTTACCAACTCCCGCTCAAAGTTCCCACCAAATGCGAGATTGCTGACAATAATGGTTACTTCCATTCGACGGATTGCGCAAACTGTGACTGCCAAAACTGTACCAGCATCAAGGAGCAGAACCTGGACAAAAACAAGACAAAGGTTTCCAACTCCAAGCAAACTTTGAAGTCTTCAGTTCCCATCAGGGGAAAATACGACAAAATCAATGGTATCTCTTACAAGAATGCTTTTTCCAATTCTTTAAATTCTGTTAATGATGCCAATGACTTTGTTGAAAAAGAAGATTTTAAAAAAGAAGAGGATATTCTGGACCTGGGTAATATTTTAGATAATATAGCCAACACCAGATATACTAATCATGGAATTCTTGTCCACTTCCCTCAGAGCTGTCCTTCCACTAGCACTGTTAAATATTGGATTACCAAGACTCTGTTGGTTCCTATCTTATCTATCCTTAAACTGGACAGCAAGACCTATCAGATCATTTGTAGAGAAGAGAGGAAAATCACCCTCATCTCAGGTTTCCCAGTTTATATAATGAAATGGGACCCTCTCTACATTCCAGGAGACTTCTCCACGATAGCTACCACCACCTGGATTTCTTGTCTGAATCTCCCTATGAGCTGCTGGACCGTCTCTCACCTTAGTGCTATAGCCAGCAGTCTAGGGGAAATCATCCATGTCTCGATCCCCCAAACCAGTTTCCCCTCTGTTTGTATTCAAAAGAAAATTTATTCTAATTGGGAAGACTGTGTCCCATGCAAAATTCCTAAAAGGGGGTTTTTTGACCTCAAAATCTCCTATTCCAAAATGCCTCTGGCTAAAAGGTCTCACCCTAGAGAGCATCATAAAGATGTTAAGATCCAGATGCAGGAGGAAACACATCATAAACAGGAGAAAACTCATCAGGTCAAGCAAGTTTGGATGCCCAAGGCTAAGAATATGGAAGACAATTGTATTAGCAAAGCTGTCTGTAACACCAGCACAAGGGATATCAGGGAAGACAAGGCTGAGTATAATATTAGTGATTCTCAAGGTAAGTATCTTCCAGATAAAGGTATTATATTCCAATTTCCCTCAAAAGTGGTGATTAGAGTTGATCCCATTAATATGAAGAAGAAGAAGAAGAGATTTTAGATTTTGACAAATTTGGCAAATATGAGGAAACCAGGAAAGAAGACTCAGAAGATGACTTTGACTTTCGAGTCAATAGCAAGACTTCCACTGAAGAAGATCCGACCGTCTACAATCAACAAATGTAAGGAAGAGAGGTAAGAAAAATTTCAAAGAATATTCTTTGGGACCCCCAAGAAGATCACCAAGAAAGATCCTCCCCCCCTCCAATGGATATAAGTCTTAAAGGTATAACTTGGAATATCCAAGGCATCAATTCGAATATCAAAAGAGGTAGATTGAAGGTTTGCCTCTGTTCCATGAATCTGGATTTCATTTTATTTCAAGAGCACAAGATTTATGATGACAACATTAATTCCATTATTAAAGATGTTCTTCCCCGTTGACTTTCAAAGATTGGTCTCTCAAAGCTAACAACACTTTGGCAGAATTACTATAGCTTGGAGTAACAGTTTAACTTTGCCGACATTCGGATGGTAAATGATAACAAAGAAGAGATGGCAAATTATTCATGGGATGGTCGGTGACAAGAGGATTGCTTTTATTAATGTTTATGCTTATCATCAGCCCCCGGAAAGAGTCAGCCTTTGGGAGGTCATTAATAGGAGTCTTGAGAGAATTCCTTATGATGAGTGTATTTTAGCAGGAGATTTCAACATGGTTACCCATAGCTATATGAGAAGTGCCAATTTTAGACCCCTGACTGACAATGAATTTGCAAGTTGGAATTCTCTCCTTTACTCTCATCATCTCTCTCTGGCCAGGGTTACCCCCCACTCTTATAGTTGGAGTGACCACAGGGATCATCCTGTCTGCTGCCTTCATGACAGATTTTATCTCAGTGAGGCCCTCTGGAACAATAGCACTAGGGTCACTAATTTAACCAACTATACTATTTCTGATCATTTTCCTCAGCTCATTAATATCTGTGGCAACACTGCTCAAAGAAAGAGAAATTCTTTTTTTAAACTCAATACTAATCTTCTTGAGCTTGATGAATTTCTGCCTAATCTGCAACAGATTGTTTCTCAAGAGAGAAAACCTAATGGTAATACAGGCTGGATGGATTGGTGGGTGAGGGTTTCCAAAAGAATCAAGAATTGGCTCAAGGTTTGGGGAAAGGAAGTCCATAGAAGCAACATTGCTCCACCTATTGATTTGAGATCCCAGTTGGATTTAGCCTGTGGATCAAATTGAGAGATGAAATCAAAATTCAAATAGAAAGAGAAGAGATCAGAATCGCCAGAGGCTGGAAAATTAAAGCAAAGGTTAAGGAGCTTAAAGAAGATGAGAGAAGCAATTCGAAATATTTCTTCATCAAAGCTAAGGGCAGGGTTAAGAGAAATCACATTTACGTATTTCTTTGGGAAGGCAATAGCATTGATAATGATATGCACTCAAGTGTCTTTGCCAAAACTCATTTCTCCGGATTATGGGGACCGAGGAAAATATTAGAAGGGAAGATATCGAGAATTTTGTGTGTATCCAGAAAAAGTTACTTGACCGATGAATGATGTGACTTTCTAGGCCTTTTAGTTATGAGGAAATGTCAAGGTTCTTCAGGGGAATGGAAAATGGTAAAACTCCAGGCCCTCGATGGTCTTCCAAATGAATTCAAAAGAAATCATGGGATATTCTAGGTATGGATATTGTATCCCTTGCTAATGAATTTTGATGACTAAGAAGTCGGATCAAGCAGGATCAATAGAAGTCTGATTGCTCTCATCCCAAAGATTGAGCTCCTACATTTTCTCGATTATAGACCTATTTCCCTAACCAATGTGGTTTATAAGTTAATTACGTGTACCATTGTTGCCGACTCAAGCCCATCCTTGAAGAAGTCATTAGCAACACTCAAAGTGCCTATTTAAGAGGCGGTATATTCTAGATAATGTTGTCACGCTTCTTTAGGTATCTCTTTGGGCCAAAGATTCTAACCAACCAATTGGCCTCCTCAAATTGGATATCACAAAGGCCTTTGACACGATAAGTTGGGCTTTTCTTTGGTGTTGCAAAAAGCTTGGTTTCTCCTGATGTAATTTCAGTTTTCCAAGCCATTCTTAGCAACTCTAGATCCGTTTGTTCTCATCAATGGGGAATGTAGCCCTTTCTTTGACATTAAAAGGGGTTAAGAAAGGTTGCCCCCTTGCACCCTTCCTCTTCTTAATTGTAATGGAAGGCCTGAATAGCCATTTTAAGAGAGCTAAGGATTTACATCTAATTAAAGGTCTTAGCCTTCCCTCCCAGGAGGCTGGAGAAATCTTAAATGTTCACTTTGCGTGATGACACTTTTCTTTTTCTTCATTTGAAGCCCACTCCATTCAAAGACACCCAAGCTATTTTAGAAGATTTTGGCAAGTGCTCTGGGGATGCAAAATCAACCCTGCCAAGACCAAGCTCATTTCAAGGCATCAAGATGAGGGTGAGCAAGCAGCTACAAATTTGGGTTGTATGTACCTCTCTCCCACTACTAAAACTAAAATTCTAGGCATCCCTTATGCTATTAGAACCAATGCTTGCAGAGCTTTGGGATGATTTACTTGATAAATTCTACGAAAGGTAGACTCCCTTAATTCTAAATTTCTTTCTAAAAATGGGAGAGCCATTTTGGCAAATTCTGGTCATCTCCTCCTCTCAAGGGTTTACCAATCTTCTATTATGATGGCCCCTAAGAAGGTTCTCACTAAAATGCAAGGGATTATTGGTAGATTCATTGCAGGAGGGTCTAGCAGGAGGTGCTGGATTCCTATCTCTATGGAAGAATGTTGCAAGCACAAAAAGTTGGGAGGTCTGGGAGTTATTAATATTGAGAAACAGTGCCTCTCTGTCGCCGCTAAGTACTTTTACAGAGCCTGTAATAACCAAATCAATCACCCTGTGAGCATTCTGATCTCCCATTATGTCAAGTAAGTGCCACCCCTTTGGTTGGAGGAATCTCAAAATGCAAACTCCCATAGCATTTACTTTTACTTTACCATTCCTACTACAAAGGCCTTTGATTATCAAAAAGTGGATTAGGGCATGGCAAAAGGTAAAGGGTATGTATACATGGAAAGAAGGTCTTTCTCAAGATCAACCAATTTTCTGGAGTCCCTCTCTCATTTTGGATGACCCTAATATTTGTCTGGCTACTAATTTCCCTATTTTAGCCAAGCAATGGACCAACAATGGAATAATTTATATCGTGGATATTATCGATGATTTTGTTTATCGTGAATCCAAAGATAGCAAATTTAGGAGATGACTCCGTGCAGACTTTTCAACAAGATCACCAAAGGTTGGCGGTACCGGAGTTTGGCATGATACGATGTTCTTTGGCACATCAATGGATTCTCGTGGATATAGAGTAAACCCGCTTACGTGTACCTCAATAGGGGCCAAGAAAGCTCTATCCACGTAAAATGGAATATTGATCCGCATTGAGCTTCAAGGAACCTCGAGATTCATGTGGAAAGTCCAATTCATCCAAAGATCAAGGTTTTATGTGGCAGCTTTGGCACAAAGCTTTGGTCACTAATAGAAAAAGGTGGAGGCTAAATATGTCCGATTCTAATATATGTGTTAGATGCATGCGGATCAAAAGATGAAGCACACCTTTTAAAACTCGCCTATGGGCGTAATGGACTTTGAGCCGGCGTAAACCGAACAACATCTGGATTGGCTAATATGCAAATAGATGAGATCTTCTTCCCGAGAACCCGAAAGGAATGGAGGAGATACATTCTTCTTTGGAGAATGTGGAAAGGAAGGAATACCCCGATCTTCAAGGAAGAAATTATCCGCCCAATGCCATTATTAAGCGTGCCCAATATGATATAAATTGGGTTTTGAAATCTTCGAATCGAACTAAGTCCTAATCCCTTTATCTAATGTTAGTTTTGCCTTTGTGTGCGTGGAAATACTCGATCATGTTCAAAAAGACCGAGGTGGAGGAGGATGAATCTCCATGCGAATCGCAATGGTCGACCTGACGATTCGGGGTTGAAATACCCAATGAGCATGGGGACAATTGTCAATGCAGCTGTGCTTGTACCGCTTATTTAGACGAAAGAAGATACATTCTGTGCACTGCCAAGGATAAGAAGGACAGATTCAATCCAGGGAAGGCCCATATGTGTAAATGCCCTTACTGCCTGTTCATTGTTGCCAACAAGGGCATGGGAAGAAAGGACCATTCCAAAAGAGAGCCAAAGAAAAGGAGGTACTCGGGTGAACATTGATTACTGCCCTTCCAGAGTTGATCTAACTGTTTGGAACTTCCAAATACTCTTAAGCTATAACTATAATTATGATTTTGGTTAGTTTAACTTCATCAGGGTTTACGACCTACCCTTTCCTAAAGGTCTTTCTTTAAAAAAGCTTCATACAGCTTTTTTTTGAACTATGTACTTTACCATACGCTCTTAATATATACTTAAGCCTTCAATTAAAAAAAAAAAAAAAAAAAAAAAAAAACGTGCACAATTATGCCAACGATGATATAACAATTGTGTATATATTTCTCAGCAGGTTCATAACTATCAATTGAAAGCACATTTGTCCTTTGTGTTTGAGAAAGATTAGGTTTCATCAGCGATCTTATATCAACGACCTTACATTTTGGATCAGAGAGTTTTGCAGCTGATTTGGGATCCTGTTTTGCCTCAGCTATTCCAATTTTGGATAGTATGAAATTCTTATCGTGTACTATGAAATTAAGACTTTTTTTAAACAACCATTGGATCAACGAATATCTAAGCCATATTTAAGACGCTATTAACAATATTTTGCAAATGGCTGCTGGATAATGTTGTGCAATTATAGAGCATACATTTATTGTGCAATCGTAGAGCATATATTTATTACGTTTCTCTTTGCCACCTCACTCTTCATACGCTTTTCACCTACTTTATACCCCTTTAACTTTACCTTGCAATGCAAGTTCATCTTTGGGTAAATTCAAGGGCCACGGTCCAGAGTTTATTTTTTGACATGGAAATTAATGATAAACCTTTTAGGATTTTGTTAAGATTATGTTTCAATGTATATATGATGCATGCATTTGTTTTAAATGCATGTTGGACATGTGGAGGTCAACATGCAAATAATGCATGTAACTTTTACTAAGGCATATTGTTCTTATGCCCATGGGCTTTGTAAAACGTAGATTTTCTATCTTACTATTACCATAAGGTATTATTTATTTTAAAATAGGACATCCTAATGTTATGAGTATGGAGCCAGAAGCAATAGTTGTGGCCGAATACCCTAAAGCCCGCTTGATAGCAACCGTTGCGGAGGGCAGATGCAATATACATTAAATCCAACAGCTTGAAAAAAAAGTTTAAATATGCATAGATAAATAATACTTTTTGTGGGAAACACTCAAAGGGAAAAAGGAACAAAATGAGAAGATGGGTCACCTAAGTTAGAAACATAAGTATAATTTTATACATCATAATAAAAGATAGCATTGGAGTTGTTTAGGCCCCTCGCCCTATGATTGTGTTGAACCAATCCCCTGTTCTTGAAAATACCCTACTCCATTTGTAAATTTCCTTTTTGAACCTGTCCCCTTTTCTTGAAAAAATACCTCTTTGTGCATTTGCAATCCCCTATTTCTACTAATTCCCCCATTAGAATATACCTTTTTGTTCAATAATTCCCCATAGCAAAGAAAATAATCAATTGCTCTCGAGTCCTCCGGATCCTCAATGGGGGATTTTTCAGGGGATGTGAGCACAATTTTAGTTTATATATGGGATACCAATCTTATTCCAGACCAAACCCTAACTCCCCAACACCCAATGTTCTCACATGCCAAAAAACCAATTTAAAAACTTTTGCAATAAAATACGTGTCCAACTTGAGGGATTCGGTCCGAACCCTAAGTTGGAACAAGTTTAGATACCGACGGTTAGTAGCAAGGCTAGTGATATCATGTTTGTGCATTTGAAGAATCCATTTGAAGGTTCGAAAATGAGGCATAGATTGGGACATAGCAACTGACATGTGAAGACAATTTAAAGGGATGCCATTGGAAGAGGGCATGAGAGAACATGGGAGGAAGTAAAGCTGTGCAGAAATTTACTTTGTCAAGCTACCAACCAAGTCTGCGCCGAATAAAGACCGCCGCACGCTGCAATAAAGAACCATGGATCTAGGCTTCTTCATATATCCCCGACTTCTCTATCTATCTATCTACACAAGGGCGCAAATGGGGATATTTACAGCATATGCATCGGCCTTGATGCTTTTCCTTCTGCTGCATTTGGCAACTCCTTCAGCCCACAATCTCCACATTAGCCAAAGAGCTCTGCTGCAAGCATCCAAAGGTAGTCTACTTTATTTTTGTAGTATGTCTATATGGGTCTAGAATTTTCTGACGTTTTGCTCTGGCAGCTTGCTCTGTGAGTTTTGCAACGGAGGATTTTTCTTCAGTTACCAGCGTTTGCAAGGGGCCCAAATATGAGAGCAATGTGTGCTGCCCTGCGTACACTAAACTGGCGTGCAAATACAAAGCTGAGGTGAACGACTTCTCAAGCACATGCCCTGTCGATTTCCTTGCCCGTCTCAACTATGCAGGTAACTACCCTGATGGCGTTTTCGTTGGCCGCTGTACTTCTGGCACCACTCTCTGCTGAACTTTGCTTCCATAGCTCGTTTTCTTCATAATATACTTTTTTTCATATTGTACAAATTTATTCTCTGAATGCTCACAAACGTTTCTTACCCTTTTGTCTATGTAATCTCATACTTTTGATGGCTAACCTTCCTCTGTATTTAATATATATCCGCTTCTACTTCTCACGCATTTGGCATTCAAGTCTATATTATATGGACCATAAACTTACTTCTATTTACCCCGATAATCTATCTTTCTTTTTCTCGTTTTTTCTTTGCTACCGCAATTTTCTCTTTAGAAATGGTGTTCTTAAATGGGCTCTATTGTTTTTTTATTTTCTTGCCCTATTTGCAATATGGACGATTGGGGCTGTGTGTGTTCATGGTATCAATTATGATGTTGAGATCCAACATAATGAAATGTCCACATCAAAGTAATAATAGCACAAACTAAAGGTGTTTTACATCAATCCAAGTATCATAAGTTCGAGAAACTTCCTATCAAATAAGGGCTCACGATTGGGATCCAAGTGGTGAAAATGTCAGCCTCCGGTATCACCACGATAGATCGACGGAACTCGTTCCAGGCCCCTCTGTTTCACCGTACAGACACACGTGAGGGGCCTTGCGCCAATCCCAGACGTACGCACCCGCGACACATCTAGGCCATCCATGGTGTTCCCCGCCTCCAGTATCACCATAAAAAGTACACGGTGATCTCGCCGTCCGGAATCACCAACGTATGATCCCAGCCTCCGGGATCCCCTTGTCATAGCCGATAACGCTCCCGGAATCAGCCATGGTAACCCCGACGTCCAGGATCTGTGCATCCAGCGGATGTGATTCCCTCCTTCGGGATCACCAATGCACGGCAGATATCGGCCCCCCGATATAAGGTTATCCCCACCTCCGGGATCACCACCATGGCCGATTAGGAGGGCAGGGATATGCTGCTCTCCGGGATCCCCAGTGAGGATATTTCGGTGAGGCCATCCTCCGGAATCACCAACGCATAGCAGTATAGCTGGACCATCCACGTGATGAAATCGACGCCATCCACTCATGGTGATATATACCGAAGGGCAGGAAAACTACCAGCATTATTCCTACGGGCCCAATAGGGAGGAGCCACGTATGCGTGGCCGATAACGGGGGAGATCCCCACCTCTGGGATCCCCACGTATTTTATCCCTGAAAATTGACGGTGTGCAGTGGTCGTGGACTCGACAACGTGGGAGGTTGGAAACCACCCTCCGGGATCCCATTGTTGTCCAGAATTTCTCTACGTTCCTGCATGCCTAGATGCATTTTTGAAGCGCCCTGGCAGCTATGGACGATTTGGAGCTGGAGGAGAAGATATCATAGGTATTTATCTGCTTAAGATTTTTTTTAGGAGGTAAAAAACATATATCTGACCTCCCATTCTCAGCTACAGGCTGAAATACATGTGAAGTTACCCCCTAATGGCATATTTGCCATAGTAACCTACACTGGTTTCTCGAAGAGCACCAAGTTCCTTCAGTTCATGGAGATGGAGAAATGTTTGTCTGGACCTACTACTTTCCAACAAACTGGGTTCAAGACTTCATTCTTGGAGAGCAAAGAAATTGTGTGGCATCTTGCAGTTTCTACCTAAGGAGTTCTAATCCCGAGAGGGTGCTAAAGAGGCCAACCAGAGATTCTTATTTGATTATGAAGGTATGCATGTCTGAAACTCTATCCTCTAGTTTAATTGTGTTGTTTCTATATTAGAAAACATTGTAGCAATTTCCAGCGAGACAATAGAACTCAATCCAGCAGGCTTCTTTTTCAGAAGTATATTTCATTCTTACATGTACATGCACTACTTCCATGCACTAATTTTCAACACTGAAAACAGATATTGGTGCACATATGGGCCCCAGGACAAGACATTGAACCCTCACGTGGTTGCTGATGGACCACCCCAACCTGGCACATGCAGGAAAAGAGTTGAGAGGAGAGAGAGAGTGTGCGTAGGAGCTGCCACTGCCATTTACTATTAGGCAACTCTACCTTCTCCCAAATTGCTCACAAGTTACCTATTATGGGTTTAAGAATCTCCAAGGTGAGCCTTGTCATGGTAAATTTGTTGATGCAAAGAAAGGTATCAGATTCAAGCTAGCACCATGGATCTCTCAGGAATTGAGGGAATGGGTTAGAGGTAAGCTCGTGCATTGGCACACACGACGCAATGTTAGGAATATGCATGAGGAGAGGTGGAGATTTAAACTCGATGTGCATGGCAAGAATAGTATATGCGGGGATGATGTGCTGAAGATCCGGGATGTTACAACATTGAGAAGAGTGTTGTTCGAAACACTTGGAAGCTACATGAAGACCTTCCCACTAGCATCAACATGTGGGTGCAACAACATCAAGAGTCTGTGTTCTTGTATGAACAAGGTGAGATGTTCCAATTGGGAGTGATGACTCCATCCAAAGAGAGGCAATGCTAAAGTTTGGAAAGAATAGGGCCATAACCCTCAAAACTAATGACAAGAGGTACACTAGTTGTGTTCATTGATGTTGTAGATGGCCCTGGGGTTTCAGCACTGCTCCTGCCTTGGATCTAGCACAGCTCAGACGGTCGACAGGGCCTCTTGCCATCACGTTTTATAGGTGGATTTGATTTTTTGTTCGGTTTGACGCTCTAGCTCCAATCGGTCCAGCCTCACCCAAGTTCCAGTTCCAGTAGGGGCTCATCTAGCCTCATTTACATGGCGGATCTAGCCTTGGTTGGCTCTAGCATGAATTTCTCTAAAACAACCCCTCCTTCAGCATCAACCATCTGCTACCAATTCTAATGTCTCAATTTCCTTGCACTCCTGCATCTGACCCCTGCACACCATGAGCCATAGGACACCCAATAACCAGCGCTTTGGAGTGCGAATGGCCAGGACAAAACCACGACCAATAGTGCAGTCCTTGCTCCCACAACCTCCACCACATCCTCCGAGCTCCCAGTCTCGGGCTCAGCTTCATGGCCAGACACCAACTGCTCCAGTCAGTTTGCCTTCCTCTCTATTTCGGCCACATCATTCTCTTAGGATTGGGCTCAATAACACCCTCGTATATCTTGCAGATTGTTCTTGCGATGTCTGGAGGTCAGAAATGGCTAGCCGTCATGATTACCTTTTGCTTTATGCAATCATTAGCTTAATCATGGTTCATCTGTCAAGGTTAACTGGTTGTGGCATGGTTAAGTCTTTAGCTTCCAGGATGCGTTAAGTCGCCTCCATATTCTTCAGCATGGCAACCACCTAAAGGGGACTGCATTCTCGGTACAGGAGGATCTTTCTCCAATACAGCTGTGCTAGCGCAGGGATGAACTTTATAGAGTAAGGGAAGTGCGCCAGCATAAGAAATGAGCAGTTTATGGAGGAGGAGCAATGGTCATTCTAGACCACTGGCCTTCCAACCCGTGGATAGATTATGTCTAGAACATTTCAATAGCACTAGTATCCTTAGCATCCATGAGCATGTTCATCCTGTTTTTTTGTACTGGAGCTTTCTGACCTTAGGTTTTCTTTGGGCCTTGGCCCTTTGTGTTCTTTGGGTTTGTTTGGGCTTTTGCCTTCTTTGCTCCGTCTGTTCAGGCTTCCGCCCACTTTTCCTGTATGGGTCCCATAACTCAATTGGGTTTCCGCGGACGATAAAAGTTTATCTTATCTAAGTGAATTAGCAGTAAGGGCCACTTCCTATTTTTCAATATTAATAAACCCTAGGCTGCCACTATTCTCACAGCAGTCAGTCATAGAGACTAGAATCCAGCACCTCCAATTTGACCCACTTGCAATAATTTTGACAAGAAGACCCTGAAGTCTAAAGGAGATCTTCTTAGGGGCTAAGGAGATGGAGGATTGGTAAACATGAGAGGAAGAAATAACAAACGTTGCAAAATAAGCACGACCATTCTTGGATAATTATTTTCTGTTGAGCATATCAGCCTTTTCACTAATTTTCTTAATAATATTAGTCCAGTCCGAAGGTCACTAGCATTGATTTCTCTCTTTATGTCAAAGCAAAAGGGACACCCAAAATATTAGATTGGTTGTAAGGAGAGGAAAAGCTTGAAGATCACGTGATGTCAACTGCTATGCATCAATAGGGTTCTTCAAGTGGAGTTTTTCTATGGATTCAACTGAGGTCTCAAATGTTTCCATGGATGGATGGATTTGTTTATAAGTTGAGGCTAAGCTTAAATTTGCATGTTTAGTCTGTTAGAGGCCAGACACGTGAAGTGTAAGCATCTCTTGATTTTTTCAAGGGACTATTTATGTGATTGCTTTGAGCTACTAGTTGGGTATGTAGGATAAGATTATGTGCAGAAGGGTGGAAGCATAAATTGCTATTGTATGGGCATGACAAAGTGGAAGGCAAAATTCATGGGAAGTGGTCTAGATCCGGTCGAATTTGCAAAAAGTAGTTTTGATGGAAGCAAGGATCTATGTGGTTTCTTTTATGGTGTTTCAAGAGGCCAACAACTGCTTAAACTGCTCCGATTCAAAGAAAACATAGATGCGTCAGCAAAAATGCATGATAAGGGCCGGATTTGCATTTTAGCAACTAGATTTGGTAAGATGAGGGCGAATTTGAGTGAATCAAAGCTTTTAAGTAGGGCCCAAAAGCTGGTCCACAACTAAGGCAGAATAAATCCGACCTGGAAACTATTACAAATGGGACGTAGTAGCAAGAAGGGGGTCGAAATGGCCTGATCCGAGCCTATTCATGCATATTGGGGAGTCTCATAAGAGATTGGGTTTTGTTTCTTTTCTTGTTATTTATAAGGTTTGCTAGTTTATGAGAGCATATCTTATTACATATGGTTTTAGTCGTTAAAGTGGGGTATTATATGTTTTTTAGAATGTGATTAGGGCAAAATGGATTTTTTCGTTTCTTGTACGTTTGGAGTGGCGTGGATGTAATTGAGCTGCCTCATTCCATGGTTTGATGTAGTCGTCATGTTTAGAAGGTAGTATTTCTGTTTTTAGGAAGATTTAACTACATTACATGGTGAATACAGGTGAGATAGACTATATAAATCAAAGCTAAAAATAGGGTTTCGTTGTTCCGCATCTGCATATGCAGAAGGTAGCTTGCTTGTTATGCCTTGGTGATGATCCATTCCAGTATGTAGCCTTGGCTATGGTGGCCTCTAAGGGCAATTCTGGGGCAGTCAAAGTATTTTTCAAGTCTATGTGCGACTTGGCTTCAAATGGAAAATATGCATCATTTCTGCTACAATAGAGTTGCCCAATCAATACAGGTTTCTAGTTTTATTTCTAAGCCCTGGTCCTTTGATAAATAGTTCCTTTTGTTTTTACTTTCTTTTGTATTCCCTGGTATACAAGCAAATCATGCTGTAATAAATTTCTATTGAGCAAATGATATTGTATGATTTAGTTCTTTTTGCGTTGATCTAATGTAAGATATTTTAATGTAGGCAGGTTGCTTCACTTGGTCTCTGTTTATCCGTTGAGATTTTATTCTTGTCTTTGCTTTTGGCTATTTATCCGAATACTTGGAATAAGCTACAAAGCCAAGCCTATCACGTAGCATCAAGATGGTTGTTGTGGTCGAAAGCGAAGAAGGTTGTGTGTTTTTAAGGGTTTGGATATTCCTGTTGATGCTATCTTCCAAGAAGCTCGAGATACAATTGCTAAGGCCTACCATTGTTCTTCACTTGCTCCTGCCAGGCGACATTTGATCTTTGAATTTTATTTGGGGGTGTTGTCTTATGCATAAGCTGGTGGTCCTACTTAGTAGATCATAATTATTCTTTGAGATTTTAATCCCGCCTGTGTAGTTGTATCTATCCGTCTTTTGGCTTGGACTTTTAACAAAGTTTGATGTCCTTCAAGCAGAAAGATATAGATATTTTATGATTGAAAATGCTGCTTGATTGGCACAGTGGGAAAGGGTATTGAGGCATTGACAAAGCCTCATTGATTTCTAAAAAGCAGCCTGTGTTCTTGCTTGTTGTTTGTGCTGCAGAAAAAATGTATGTGAAAATGCTCAGACTTGAAAAAGTAAGGGAAAATCATTGTGTCCTTGCATTTGCATATGCATGGGAATAGCCCCTATCCTTTAAGGGTAGCCAGGATACTTGAAGCTGTGCATTGCGCAGGGGGTTCGAATCCCCCAGCTTGTTTATTCATTGTACTTGCAGGTGGTGGAACTATGGCATTGGCATCTCGATTCCCAGCTATGGAAAGGCGCAAGCAAAATGTAGGCAGGCCTTTTTGTGGTCTTCCATCCTGTGGCACAGGCTGCTAGATGCTAATATAGCATCCTTATCCTTTCCTTGCTTTCTATGGCATTTCTCTATGTTAAAGGGATTACATTCTAAGTTAAGCTTACTTCTATTCTAGAGTCAACCTTGTATTGGATTTACATTGAATGTTTGTCAAACCCCCTAAAAAATAGAGCCACTTAAGTGTTTGACCCCATCCCATGCTCAGGTGTGAGCTTTGATGCTCCCAAACGGCATATCTATGGGAATATTCCCAGAGCATGGGGCTGGGAATGCATCAGTGATATGAATGCGATATCAGGGTAATAATAATGATATATTTGGAGTTGTTAGTTGTTGCTTTTGTTAAATTTTTGGTATATTAAAATATAGACTAAGTAACCATGGAGATAATTGGCTTGCACTTTGACTTAAGGAAAAAAAGGAATTTAACCAGTAGAGAGGATATGAGATAAGAGCTGGGAAGAATCACAACTAATAAAAACATGCATTGTTGTTAATGGTTCAGTTGGTTTAACTAAGAACTTATGAATGTTGAAAGCTAATGAGCATACTCATAGCCAAGGGATTGTCAGATGGACCCCTTTTTACCTGGTCTCTAACGTATTATTTACGTTTGATTGCGTTGATCTTACATCCTGCGACCCAGGAGGTGTCAGACCATACCCAGCCCACACGCGGTGACTGACTATAAGTCTAGCACACCATGTGAGCCCAGTAACAACACCAGCAAGGCCCCACTTCCATATCACCATTGTGGCCATTATCTGGTGCTCAATCACAACATAACATCCACAGCCAGATGGGCTTTTGTGCACAGACCGCAATTATTGGGGTTTATAGGATTCTAGCTAGAAACATCTTTACTTCTACTAGCCTTTAGGTCTCTACCCCCCTTAAACCGGTGCTTCAAACGGCCTCAAACGAACTTGGAAAATCCAACGGGGTTCGCCCGAACCCCAAATTAACCCTGGCAAGAATTCGCTTAACTCCGGATTCGGCCGAACCCGCACCGGACGTGGTGGGAGCGCTATGGTGCACTTCCCGGCGCGGCATCATCCACCGGGTTCGCCCAAGCGAACCCAAACCGCGGTTTGCTGGCGACCCCCACTTGCATTTAATCGACCCCCACCCGCATTTAATAGCCCCCCCGCCAAGCAAAACCCCAAACAAACCCACCGTGAGGGGGCCACTAGGCTAGGACAAGTCACCAAACCGGCCGGACCACCAGGGCATAAATTCCCGGGTTCGCCTAAGCGAACCCCATGAGGGGACCATTGCCACGCACGTGGGTGTGGAGGTGTGGAGTTGCAATATGTTGTTTGGGTCGCCTTGTTTGTCATTCTGTTAATGTGGTTTCCATCCGGTTAACCACAGAGCAAGTCTTAGCCAAGCTTAAATCGAAAGTCTGCTTTTGTTCGTGAGCAAGACAAAAATATAGCTTGAATTGATAGCTTGAATCCATACCTTCTTTACCTTGTAAAACGGGTCGTAGTCTCTTTACCCCGCTCGAAAGCAAGCTTTTAACCCGCTTCTTTACCATGTTCTTTATCCATTTCACGGGCGCTTTGGTTCCCTACCCTCCCTCAAAGCTCTGCTTCCCTCGAATCTTGCTTTAGTCTCTACAAAATCGTGCATGTCCGGGCAAAATCGTGCATGGCCGCTTTGTTAAAGTCGTAATCCCTTTGCTGCAGCCTAAAGATCGCTTAGCGCATCCTAAGCAACCAAGAAACCTAAGATTCAACAAAAACTCATTTAAGCCCGCCAGATCAAGCTTAGCAGAGCAAAAAGCTTCCTTACCCTCCATCAAAACTATGTTTCCCTCAAATCTTGCTTCAATCTCTCGCAAAAATCGCGGCATGTCCCGGGGCGATATCCTTAAATCAGGCCGCTTTTGTTCTGCTCGTAGCACGAGGGGAGCCATCGCCATTGCAACCAAGAAACCTAAGATTCAACAAAATTGTGCATGTTCGGGGCCGATAAAAACCGGGCCATTTTGTTCGCTCGTCAGAGCACACGCGGGGGAGCCATCGCCATCGCCATCGAGTAATCACCGGCCTGCCATCGGGTACCGGGCCAGTCCCCGCCATTGGGTACGGGTCACGGTGGGTTCGGTTCGCTTAACCCTGTAGGGCGCCAAGCCATCCGCCGCCATCCGCCGCCATCGACGCAGATAACCCCGTTAGGGTTCGTTTGGGCAAACCCGGCAAAGAACGCCACGTGAATCGCGACACTCGCCATCGCCTTCAACCGTTCGCTGGCGATCCGGCCGGGTTCGCCCGGGCGAATTTTTCGGGTTCGCCTAAGCGAACCCGATTGGTTCGCGAACTCGGTTTCGGGAGCCAATAAAGTGCGCGCCCTTAAACCCAAAAACACAAGAGGTAACTACCATAAATCCATACATAACCTCAACTTAAGCAATAGTAGAAGATTAACCATACATCTACTCATATAAAAGCACGAATTCATTATTTAGATAAAATACCGGGATTTTGAGAATTTTGAGTACAACCCCTCCAGCCCCACCATAAGCAAAAAGTGGTTTACTTTAATTTGAAATTTTGTCCTGCCCGCCATAGGCGGAATTAGGTGCATCAAAAACATTGGCTTTAAAAGACATCAAAACACATCCATTTTAGGTGCATCAGCGACCAGGCCTGCAGGTTCTCCGGCGTGAGCAGATAGCTCCATGTTGGGAATGAACTTCATATTCTTTGCCATAGCCATGACTTTCTGGAATGAATTCCATATTCTCCACCATAACCAGGGCCGGATCTCACCGCCATAGCCACAGGGCTTCCAGATTTCAAGGACATCGGCATCGGCCATATCCAAGGCCGGATCTCAAGGCCATAGCCAGGGTTTCTTCTATTCTACTGTAAAATGTCAGAGAAACAAGGATTTTCTTATCCAGTACCCGTGAGTTCAAAGATTTAGGCGTTCTACTGCGAAATGTCAAAGAAAGAGGGGATTTTCTTATCCAGTTACTAGTGAGTTCAAAGAATTCATCTTGTCTTATTGGTATATAGGTGATTTTTACCATTTGATTGCAAATCGGCTCTGCGTTTTACTTTACATGTTTTCTCTACAAGCTTAAGTTTTGGAATACAAACCCGCTTACATCATACTCTACTTTGATCTCTTCGATTGGCTGAATACTCAATTGTTTCTGGAGTAGTTTCCGTACAGAATCTTACAAGCTTTAATTTATGGAAGGTTTATGCTTCACGAAATCGCAATGGTGATATGGATGAGCACGATCCAGGGGACATAACCATATTCTTGCTTAAGAAAATCACCGCAGCAATTCTCTTGAGCAGGAAAAAATTGTTATTTGATGTTTTTTTTTTCTTCAGATTGTACTTTTTCTTAAGCATTTTCAATATTGGATAAACAAACATCGCCATGGTGGATTCCGCTCGGCCCAGGTGCTTCACCTTTGGTGATGGCGGCAACCGTCGATCCCCTTGTCCAGCGCAGGTGGGCGCAGCAGGGGGTCTTGACGGTGGGGGAGTGGTATATCGACGGCCAGCTGGCGCCCTGGTAGCTTTTTCGTCACAGGTTTTGAATTGAGGAGCGGGATTGGGCTATCTGGGCGCAGGTGGCTAATGCGCTGTCGCTGAACCCCCCCTACCATCAGGGCGTGTGTGGAGTTGTCATCCAAAAGTTGACCCCTCAAACTTCGTAAAGTCTTGTTATGAGCTTTTGGCAATTCAGGATGAGCTGCCTCCCTCGGACGGCTGGAGTCTCAGGTGCCGGGAGATGACTGGGGTAACATTTGGAGATGGGTGTGGAACCAAATCTCGCCCCCTAAGCTTCGGGTGTTGCTGTGGCAGATAGTGCATCAGTCCCTGAGAGTGAATACGTGGGTTCACAGGATCAATCCCCTGATCAGTGATCGCTGCCCGATGTGTGGTGCTTGTGTTGAGACTCTGGAGCACTATATGTTTCTTTGCACAGAGATCCAGCCGGCATGGCAGTGGGTCCAGCGCCTCTTTCCCATCTCGCTCCATAGTCAAGAGGTTCTTTTGGGGGTGTATCCTACTGGGTGGTCTCAGCCTCAGCTCTGGCCTTCCATTTGTATAAGGCTTGGTTACTGTGGCTCATTTGGAAGCGGCGACGCCTGAAGGTGTTCAGGAATGAGGAGGTGCAGCCTGGGGTGTTGATCCCGCAATTGAGGTACAAATTATATCTTTCTTACATGGCGTGCCCTCGTAAAGAGTAGTTCAAGGCAGCCGTATGCGAGAGGACCCTCCTCATTGTAGATAGCTTTGGCAGGTTTGTTTTATGAGTCGTACGTAGGTATGCGTGCCATTTGGGTTCTCGCCCAAGTGTGGGCAAGAGCACCCTAGTATCGCTCTTCTTGTACTTATTATATATTAATTAACTTGATCCTTCAAAAAATAAAATATTGGATAAACAAAATTGCTTTAAGATGTATAAAATAAAAATGTTATTTTGTCTTTGGGTGTCAATTTGCACCCATTTCTTGTTCTAGAAGATCGCAACTGTGATCTTTCGGAGCCCATCATGTGCAATATCTACGTTAATTACAATGCCATATATTTTAAACATGCCTTGAAAATAAGATATATTAGCCTTCAATGTGCAAAATAATCGCGACTGCGATTTGTCCAACCTTTTTTGCTTGTGTTTGGATCATCAACCAGGTCCTTGTGAAGGTATTTTTGTGATTTATATGGCTGGTGCAACCTATTTCAAGCTAAACGACAAATCCAAATTTCTCGATATAATGAATTCGTGCTTATAAGGACTAGAAATTCAAGCTACCTAACTGGTATCCTGGCTAGATCCGTAATCTTTTAGGATCTCCATCTCTCTGGTTTGCACAAGGTTGAACAAGCTGCTCCTCTTCCTAAATCCCCCCAAATCGATTTGGGGCAAATTCGGGTGGAGGCCCAATTTGATTAACTCTAGATTGACAAGTCCATTAGGGCCAATCGATTTTGGCCCAAATGGCACTTGCTTAATTAGACTAATTAATAATAATTAACTCTATAATTAGTTATTAATTAGCTAAGATGACAAAATTAGCTTAATTAATTAATGTACTTTTAGCATAGCTAACTTTAGACCTTTTGGTTTATTCTGTAATGGTTAATGTGCCCTTATGTACCCTTGATGACGTGCAATGGTATTTGTACCATCTTTGTATTTCGAATGCTTTCGGTGGAGCTTGGATTCTGAAGCTTGGAGTTGCTCGGCACTCCTCAAGCAAGCTAAGCTTCATTATTATGCAGTTTTTGCCCAGCTTGGGACCCACCCAATTCTTCCTTTTTTTGTAAGAGAGGTTACTATTTTGGCTTTGCAGCTTTTGTAAGCCAACAAAAGATCAAGATGGCTTTCAGGCCACACCGTAAAAGCAACCCAAAGAATCTTGCATTCAAAAAACGACCTTGTCCTACGACTCCAGCATTTAAAAACAGAGGAATTTGCATTCGAAAAAGAAGATGGATTTGGATTTGACTAAGCAGAGCCAAGATGGGGAGATTTGCTTTGTTTTTCTAGAGACTTTGGTTTTAGTGCCTCAGGAAATGGAAGTCACTTTGATGCACTGGAGGACAGCCTTTTGAAACAAGAAAGTTCTGCCTAGTACATTAGTCTTTGATCGGTTTTGAAGTGTTCGATGGTTTTCTAAGGAATGATTCTACTATTTTGTAGAAGCGAATGCAGGTACGACTCACTTCAGTGAGGCTTTGCCTTGCTTCTCGACTATAGAGTCGAGAATATATCTATACGTTAAAAAAACTATTCTATTCTATTCTATTAATCAATATATTTTATAGTTGATAAGTATTTATAAGTTTTATTTCTAGAACCTAGTTGCACTTAACCAAATAACCATGAATGAATGAAAGAATGAATGAATGAATGAATGAATGAATGAATGAATGAATGAATGAATGAATGAATGAATGAATGAATGAATGAATGAATGAATGAATGAATGAATGAATGAATGAATGAATGAATGAATGAATGAATGAATGAATGAGCCATATGTCCCTCCCCCTTTATTTCCAAATGGATATTACAACACTTCCTCATGTCACTTCAATAAATGATCACTTTCATAAACCCTAACACTTTCAATAAACCCGCATGCACACCGGCCTTTTTGGGCATACAAAAACATCAAATTGCCATCTATAAACTCGAATAAGTTTTGAATGAAGATTTATAAGCCCTCATTGCTAATGTCTACCCACGACCCCAACAAGCTAAGATCCTCGCAAAGCCCTTAATGCTATAATCATAACGAATCTCAATGAACTGCACTAGTCCAAATTCATCCTCGAGGAAACCTACAAAAAGAAGAAACAACATATACATGGACCCATTCTTGGCACCAAGGCCAGTATATTCTTGGCACGAGAGCCACCACCCCAAGTCACATCACCATTACTTATCACGCCATATCCCTGGCACAAGGACCACTACGCCAAATCACAAACACCATTATGTGACACGAGGGCCATTATTCTCCACCCAAAGACCCTCCATATGAACCCTCCAAATCTATACATGGACCATTATGAGAATTGAGCAAAAGAAAACTCCAACAGTGCAGGGCTAAATAGCTTAGATGGGGGAAGGGGGGCAGGATAGGTGACCACGAAGGGAGAGGCTCAAAGATGGCTGATGAAAATGAAAGAGATGCAAAAGGCTATAAATACTCTAAGGGATTTCTCTCAACTAGCCTCGTTAATCTTGAAACGCAGATAAATCATACTTCTAGAGCCTAGTTGCGCTCAACCAAATAACCATGCTGAAAAAAGAGGCAGAAAATTAGGAAATCGAATGACTAAACAATTAAGGGTATCATGTCATCACTTAAAAAGAAAGGAGGCAACGAAAAATGAGCATCAGAGCAGAGCAGCTCCAAATGACTAGGATAGAGAAAAGAAGAGGCCATGGAAACAAGAGAATGAAGCTAAACACCTCCATAATATACCCAATACCTACTCAACTTCCAATGAATATAGGGTCAGGACATACAACAAAGTGATATGACATATAAAACACTACAAAAAAATGTAGGCAAGCGACTACTATAAGGCAGAAAGAGGCTCGAAAGACAACTAGTCTGAACGGTCTTGTATACCACCGCACATTGGCACAAGGATCAACTGAGGTGGACTGCCCTTCGAACCGCCACCCGAGCACGTAGACAACACTCGAAATTGACAAGTACATAACTACAAGGTCCAATACAAGCACACAAATAACTGTAAGAGGCCCTCCAAAGGAGCACTACAAATGCAATTCACGTAACAAAGCCCGACGGGCCACCAACTAAAGATGCCTCTCACATCAAGCATGTAACAAACAACTCTAGAGCAAAAAATAGGAAGCGTGAGTTGAAAGGACTAACAAGAAGTGGACTAACAATTACAAACTCTAGAAAACAAAAGTTCAAGAGTTAACGACTCAAATGGGGTATGATATGACATGTACACAACTACAAAGGGATGAAGGCATGGACTATGCTAAAGGTGGACATAAGGCTCAAAAGACAACTAGTTTGAACAATCTTGCATGAACCACCACAATATTGGCACAAGAGTCGACCAAGGCGAATTGGACTCCAAACTGCACGAGGGAACATCGACGCAACTCGTAATTAACAAGCACAAAGCTACAAGATCCATAATATGCTAGCAACATAAGCTTAAAGGACCATATTACCATTAGCAGAATCAGGAAAAAAATTAAGCATAGTATATATTTTTTCATAAAAAATGATTTGGCTATTTTTCAAAATCCTACGGTATTTTATGATATATATTTGGCTAAAGTTATTATTATCATTACATTTATATGTATTTGGACTTGGCTAAACTTTTGAATTAAATATTGCTTTAAACTTTCAATTGAATATTTTCTTCTAACTAGAAAACGAAAAAAAATGTAAATTCAGTAGTTTTAGACATATTGTACTACAATTACTACAATTACAAATAATAATCAATATGAAAAAGCTTTAATAGATGCTCACAACATAGCTTATAACATCCAAAATCTAAACTACGTTTAATGTAATGACATCCTTCTAGATATGGCGATCAAATTGCACTTATCTCTAACCTTTGAAGGAAGATGTTATTTTAGGCATCTATATGGATATTGGCCATCTAATGGTATATGTAATAGAAATTCATCGTTTGAAAACTACTATCACTGATGATGGTAGGTGGGAATGTGTACAAATCTTTAATAAAAAATCATTTTGTTTGGCTATTAATGATTTAACATATAAATATTGTAATATAAAGAAAGGCTAATCCCCTTTTCTTTAAGGAAAATGGGGAAAATAGTTTGGCTAATCCTAAAAAAAATAATGAAATACTTGTTTTAACTATGGCTATTTTTTATTTTTTTAAAAGAAATCTCCCTTCATAAAATTCGCCGCAAAAATTGCCTAGACCCCTTAAAAAATCGCCATTTGGCTATTAATAGCCACTAATTTTTTCCATGGCAGAAATTGTAAAAAACTAGGCTATAGTGTCAAATGTGACGCATAGACGAAGCTCCAACTGTCATAAAACACCATCTAAAAATGCATGACAAGATGCAAACCATTCCTCCAAAGCCCAACAAACTAACCCAAATGAAGATGCCTCTTGTATAAAGCATGTAACTATCAACTCCAAAGAAACAGACGAGCAAGCTGGAAAGGTCAATAAGCAGTGAACTAACAATTAAAAAACATTGCAAACCAATGTGAGAATCACACAAAACTGTTAAACCTTAAAAGGGCATACCACACTGGTTAGATCTACTCTTGTTAATACATGATTTGCAATTCGCAAAGCGAGAACCAAATCGAAATACTAAATAAAGGATGCTCCAATATTTGATTAGACTTACCTCCATATTTGATTAGACTCATCTACTATCGACTTGTAGAAAATCACCCATCTAAGTAGTAAATAGTACAACAAATACGACAGGAACCACCCACCAAGTCCACAAACAAAACGGGCCCAAAGGCTTTAGACATTACAATGAATACTACATCACAAGACATCGTGCAGGAATAGAATATTCTAGACATAGGAGCTTACAAGACAACTAGAGATCATGCAAAAGGCTAGTTGTTGCACCAAATGGTTGTATAAGAGAAAATGTAGTAAGAAATACCAGAATATTGTCAACAAGCAAACGATTTTGAGGGAGACCAGCTGACAAAACAAGGTCACAAGATGACTGGGCAAAGAAAAAACTATAGAAAGTTGGTAAAGGGTGGCTAGCATACACAGCAGTAAACTGGAAGGTCAAGCGTAGAACCACACAAAGGTAAACTTCCAAAACAGAAACCTTATTACCAATACCTTCAAACGGTCAAATCCATGTCATTGCACTATGAATCGCGATCTTCTGCATGTGCACATCGCATTAGCTTCAGAAATGAGTAGAAATGGAGCTCAAATATATAGCACTCGAATCCTATGCCTTTCAAGGAAGCTCGAAGATAAGTCGTAAACAATACAACAGGCATTCTCCACCAAGTTCACAATGAAACAAGGTTTCTATAAAGGCTTTAGACATGGCATCAATCAAAGGCATACGACAAGACATCTTGTAGCAGCATTCTAACTCGAAGAAAGGACAATAGTCACGTGTCAAACAACTAAATATGAAGCACACGAATGGATTGAGAGCTACACTTAGAAGACCATGCTGAAAAGACTTCAATTGCTGAAAACCATGGCTAATCTAGGACTACCATGACTGAGGAAAAACAAGAGCTCCCGACCAACTATCATGAGAAAAATAGGAACTTGGGTTAAAGCATGTTAGGGTGTACCACTTTTGGAACCTACCTAAAATATCCACTGGGTACTCACATATGGTGACATTGCTTCATGCTCATGATAATGGGTGATATGAAAAGTGCTCTAAGACATCATGCTTTTATTACTCTCAATCATGAAGCAAAAATATTGACTATTAGCTTTGATTTAAGTACTTTTAATATCAATTAGGTACCTGCAGAAAAAGTACTCAAAAACTACCTTTTAGATACTTTTTTTGGCACACCCTAACATGCTCTCACCCACTTGTAATTGCATAAGAGCGAAAAAGGTAATTGCAATTGCATAGTGCTAAACTTTGAACTTGGAACACAGTATAGCAGAGTCCAAAACAAAGCCAGGGCTTGACAGAGATGTATTGACCAACAACTATGAGAAAAATATAGGAAAACTAAATAGAGTTAGAGTGGGAACCCTAAAACGAAATAGTCAAATCCAAAATAAAGCCAAATTTTGACAGAGCTACCCTTTGAATCCAAAGGGTGAAAATAGCAGAGAGCAAAACAAAGTCAAGATTTGGCAAAGCTAGGATTTAAACTTGGATCTACCAACATAAAATACAAAAAAACTAATTTACAAGTCATAGGTCACACGCGGAAGAACAAGAATAAAGAAATCAAAACTGCACTAAAGCATCAATGTAGCAAGCAACAACGCATCTCTTGGATAAAAGCATAATTCTGGTCGAACGGAGGCAGTCACATGGCAAATAGGTGGTCAAGATGCTTCCCCTGGGAAGAACATGCCCTGATCGTCTGCCACTGCATATTGGTTCTACAACATCACGTTAAAATTGCGGGCTTTGCAGTGCACAGACCGTGCCCACATGAACGGGCTTTGCAGCATACAGACCGTGTCCACATGAAATTCTAAGGACTGAAACGCCGTCAAACTCAGATCTATACAACAAGGAAGGGAAAAAGCTCACCAACAACAAGAACCAGCTGCAATCCTATCATACACTGGCGACAAGCAACTCTCGCTTCCAAAAATGTAGCACCATAGCTCCAGGCAACAAAGCTTCAAACAACTCGAAGAATCAAGCACAGCCAATGCTATCTTTCGAAACCCTAAATCGTTCTCTGCTAGTATGCGTGCAATTTGTATGAGTTCACGAGACTAGACATATAACAAGACAGGGAGAGCAAGCAAGCTCGAGTATTGTTGAAGAGATAGAATGCGTCCAGCGCCTAGGATAGGCGACCACAAAGGGAGAGGCTCAAAGACGGCTGATGAAAATGAAAGAGATGCAAAAGGCTATAAATACTCTAAGGGAACTCTCTCAACTAGCCTCAAGAAGCGGATTTATCTGCTAATCTTGAAACGCAGATAAATCATACTTATTTAATATTCAAACTATATTGGTTAACTTTATTGTTTTTTATAGCATTTAAATTCCCGCCTCCTTACCCATCCTATCTCCATCCCCTTCCCTTTCAATACTTGTTAATTTCCTCTGCCTTCCCTCTCCCCACCCCTTTTCCTCTTCTCCTCCCCTTCCTTCCCTTCCCCTCCCCTCTACCTGCCCTCTGCCCCTTTTCCCCCTTCCCCTCCTCAATGTGTGCTTGTTTTACCCTCTCCTCAACATGTGCCCCCCTTCCTCTCCTCTTAGTCAGTGAGGCTTTGCCTTGCTTCTCGACTATAGAGTCGAGAATATATCTATACGAAAATATAATTATAATGCACTAATAATAGTATTGTATTCTATGTCATTAATCAATATATTTTATAGTTGATAAGTATTTATAAGTTTTATTTATTTAATATTCAAACTATATTGGTTAACTTTATTGTTTTTATAGCATTTAAATTCCCGCCTCCATACCCATCCTATCTCCATCCCCTTTCCTTTCAATACTTGTTAATTTCCTCTGCCTTCCCACTCCCCGCTCCTCCCTCTTCTCCTCCCCTCTCCCTGCTCTCTGCCCCTTTTCCCCCTTCCCCTTCTCAATGTGTGCTTGTTTTACCCTCTCCTCAACATGTGCCCCCTTCCTCTCCTCTTAGTAGATAATTTTATTTGTATCTTCATAAATTTTGTGAACTTTCTCAGCTGGTTGTTTGTAACTTTTGTGAGAAAATAACATGAACCAGTTCTTGTTGTATGATGCAAAAATATAGCAGATATTCAATGCAAAACTTAGTTTTTTTTTTCATGAGTGCCACTTTACTGAATGAGTTCCAACCGTCGGAATAAGTTCCACTTTAAGTATATGGTGCTTAAAAGAAAAACATTCTTCACATCGAAGTAGATGAAATGTTTAAGAAAGCCAAAGTGTATTCTCGAATACACTTTTGCTATTTGGGAATGGTGAAAATGTACTCTGGAATACAAGAATAAGAATAAAAAGAAAGAAAGCACTTACCAAACTAAACTCTCGTACCCTGCTTGTACAAGGGAGCCAAAATGGTTTTTGAAGTTGGCTTCAACCAGCCTAGCCTGCATGCTTGAATGGACTACAACTAATCTCCAATGATTAGCTATATTGTGATTTGTTTTAGGCCATTGATAAAATCATTTAACTCCGAATTCCTAAAAGAGTGGTCATCATTATGATTGTCCTTTATCTTGAAGCCATAAAGGATGTCTGCAATGATAAGCATGAAATCTTGAGGCTTGATAGTCCAGACCAATTTATTGCAGTCCCCATAAAAAATCAAGAACAGATTATTTTGGTCAAAGAAATTGAATCTCTCGTACTCAAAAGGTTCCACTTTTGAGGTCCTCCTTTCAGCAAGGTTCCTTTCTTCACGTGCAATCCTTACTAGTGTTGAAAGTATGAGTTAACTAGATTTTTCAACTTGAGCAAACACTGCAAATTTACTGCCTGAAGCACACTAGAGAAATTAAGTCAATTAATAACTTTGAATGATCTATGATCTATGCCACAAGTACTTGGTTGAAGTAAAGCACAAATTTCCTAAGGAAATCTATGAATGCAAGGGAGCCACAATATGGTCCCTAATCCCTTGCAATATATCAAGAATTTCAACCTTCATACATAATCATAGTCATTAATGCTCCAGGTTTACTGTAGCTACGAGATTGCCTTAAACACTGTAGCAATCTCGTTTCTGCTCCGAAAACAAACCTTTGAACGTGAATACTTATTCAATGCATACGATCTACAGTGAGCTCATCGTTTAGCAACAAATCATTCGTATTTATGCTGTTCTCCGTCGGTTTAGTTAGGATAGAAGTTCTAAGTTTAGATTGCGGTGGCTCTGAGATATCCCACAGGCGTTACTAGCAAAATCCCAACACTTACGAATTATCCCACATACGTGCACAGATAATTTCGACTTACGACCATTGAACCTTTAAACCCTTTAAAAAAAACCCCTTTCAATCTTATGTGCTTCTTGTTTTCATGTCACCATAAGATTCAACCTTATCATTCAATGCTCTTTAAGCAAGTTATCCAACACCTCTGACCTTAGGTTAACCATATGCATTTGACTTCCATCTCTAAGTTCAACTGTAAGCAGAAAGATTTACATGACCATATTTCTAACAACTAGTTGTATGAAACCCTCAGGAAGGTCCTTATTTTTCTTTTTGCTTTGTAAGTTTGGAGCAGAATTAGTAAACCTTTAAGAACAATATTAGTAAAACAAGGGAACTTACCCAGTCTTCTAAGTTTGGGGCATATTGTATTATATGTATATCTGGTGTTGGAATGGGATAGAGTTCTCAACATCTTTCCCATGTTCGCATATTGAGTTGCTTCACTAATCACGTTTGACATGTAATTACGTTCTTTTGCTTCAAATCCTCTCCATATATTCCGTAAAAATAAAGAACTTCCTATGCATGAAACTTGATCTCGTCGAGTAAGCTCATTTTTGGTTTATATTCATTGTCAGATTGTGCATATTGGCAATGATTTTAGTTTCTTCATCAGAAAGACCACAGTAAACTACACAAAGGATTTGGGATTTAGCTTCTCCTTTTACAACTGCCTTTTTGCCTTGAAGATGTGGTTACCCCTATCACGTAGTGCATGTATTGTTCTGCTTGCTCAATATCATACTCTTTGGGGTCTGTACACTACTCATTGTCCACTAGCACCACCACTATTAGTGCCGTATAGATGTTAGAGTTGCTCCAGATTCTGTGATGGTCCTTCACCCGACACTTGTTGTTACTGAAATACTTGACACAACGCTCAAGATTCCACGGGTGCAGAACCTACATATCGTCCCCAAGCCCAAATAATATGTTGCGGTCCCCCTAAGCTACGGGTCTCTAGCTCAGGGGAATAACCTTCACCTAGAAGCAACTCGACGTGACCAACGTCGAGTCCGCACTATTGTTAAGCAATCAATACTAGCGAGTGGGCACTGATGAAGCTCACTAGTGTGGACTCGATGCTGGTCACGTCGAGTTGCTTCTAGGTGAAAGTTATTCCCCTGAGCTAAAGATCCGTAGCCTAGGGGGGCCGCAACATATTATTTGGGCTTGGGGACGACGTGTAGGTTCTGCACACGTGGAATCTTGAGCATTGTGTTAAGTATTTCAGTGACAAGTAGTGCCGGGCGAAGGACGGCCACAAAATTGGTATCAGAGCCAGTCACGGGTTGAACCTAGTCATTGTTTAAAAAAAAAGGAAAAAGAAAAAAAAAACTATGAGATCTGAACTCAAAGCAAATTTTATCTACAATGATTTTCTGGTAAGCCATCACAAAAATACTTTCAATGTCAATACACTATTTCTAAGGTATAAATGGAGCACTTGATCTTGAACTAGAAATCTCATTGATAGATCGAGAAAATATGCTAGGCGGAACCCTAAAAAGCCTCCTAGGGCGGCGGCGGGCACCTTGGATTTAAATCTTGAAGCCTCCCAGGAGGCCGATTCGATCTTTGGAGGAGCGGCGATGGATGCTGCTAAACCGACCCTCCGGAGTTCTTCACAAATGCTTGAATGATATTACTTATTGGTTATATTTGGGCGGTTTGCAGGCGGTGTTGTTTGATAGAGTATGGCCGATGCCCCTACTTCTCTCTACCGTGACGTTTTTGGCCAGAGTAAGAAATGGCATTCGGGTTATTGTCTTGTGCCCTTGGTGAAGGTCATTTCATTCGTAATAGCAAGCGCTTCATAGTCCTTGGAATCTTGAGCCCCAACATTTTTGTTGTGTTTTTCTTGGGTCCTCTAGACTGCATCTTCTACAAACTAGTGTTAGTGGTTCTTGAATAATAGTAAGCATGGTTTTTCAGCTCTGGCATAACAGGGCTTCTGTGTTGCATGTTTGTTATTCTTCAAGATCCTTTCTAGCAAATAGATAGTATAGAGCAGAGGAAGTTAGAGCTAGTTGGGAGAGGAGAGTTGGGAGCAAATGGACCACCCCTTTGGGGCAGACCAGTGATACCTTGCAAAGCGAGGAAGGCGGAGGCGATAAGTTCATTAGTACATTATTGAAACAAGCTCCTCTAGTACTTTTATTACAATGCATGGCGGCAGCCAAGTGCTTGGTTAACGGGTATGAAGTTGTTCTCTTGTTCCTCTGCTTACGGTCTATTATCTTTCTCTGCTTTGCTAAGCGCAAAGCATGGATCTCGATGCGCGCACTCATCATGCGGTGGTGTGCGCACTCATTGCGGTTTATGGTACCGCACTCATTGCAGTCCTGCTTGTAGTTGAATGAAATGTTATAGAAGCAGGTCTTCTGTGTCGCTAGCCTATTACTGTTTCTATGCTAGATGAACACCTTGAATATTCAGGCTATGTTCCTTTTGTATGGCTCTAGTTTGGTGGGATAACTTATGATGTCTTCTACAGCTTGGCAGTTTCAGTATCAGGTTTGTCTTTGCATTTTCATTTGGCTGGTGCTCTTCCTACTCTTGCAATAGCAAATCAGCAGAGAATCCAATGGGCTTTGAATTTATTAAGCCGGCATTTGAAGGCCCTCTCTATTCTATGTGGATGAACTTTGTGAGAGTAATCGTTTGCGCAGGATTTACAAGAAAATATTTCGGTGGGAAACTTAATATTGGAAATCATGTTTCAGATGATGGTAAGTTCTATCTAGGTGAGGATGCGGTGATGAATTTGGCACTTACACTCTACGTTGGAGTTAGATCATTAAGTTTTGCTTCTTTTCAAGTGCTATCTTTGAAGCAACTATTCTTTTTAGAAGGATGTTCAGATAGGCGTGCTCTCTTGTCCCAGCCAAGAGAAGCTTTATGTGGCATTTCTATAATCTAGTGTCCCAAGAATGGCTACCTGCAGTATTAGGAGACGGGAGGCCCCTGATATATGCGCGCATGGTTCTAGTGGAGACAAGGCCACTAGGGCTAGATGTTATGGGTCAGTTTTGGCACTTCGATTCTAGAGGCGATTTAAGCATGGTGTGAGGGTTGGAGAAGAGGTAGAGCAAGGCTCCCATAGTATCCGATTGTCATTTGAAGCTGCTATTTTTTTAGAAGCTTCATCGGGATCATGGGTCAAAATTGACAGACTTTGCAAAGGCTGTCTTTGGTGCCACTAGTGATTGGAATTGTCTCATAGAGTTTGGTCTTTAAGTGCTACAACTTAGGGCCGAGTTTTTTTTTTGAGGTTAGTGGGGCGGGTTGGTTACATAAGCGACTAACTTAGGAAATTGAGGAATTATATCTTCCATAGTACTTGGTTGTTGGGAAGAGGTTTAGCTATTGCTATAGTACTTTTTGGAAAAGATGGGCCCCCCCATAGTACTAATGAGCAAGGAAGAGGTTGAGAGACCTCCAATAGAGTACTGCAGTGGCTGGCTATGTATCTTACTATGCTCTTCACTAGGTGAATAAGGGCTTTGTACCAATTTTATATTAATAAAAATAAAAATCTTACCCTCAAAAAAAAAAAAAAAAAAAAAAAAAATGGAGCACTTTCTATTACAGAACTTGAGGTAGAATACAGAATAGTAACATGTCTGAACATGGTTCTGGAGTATCCTATAGTCTAATATAGGTAGGTACAATTCATAAAGCATAATGGTTATTCCTAGCTCCACAAATGAGGTTATGTTGGAGGTATGATTGTATCATGAATCATGAGACAAAGCATCGTATAGCAAAGAATATCAACATGTTAAAGAATAGTTTTAGATTAATATTGTATCACCTAGTAAAGGTACAACTCGTGTCATTACTACTTGTGTTTAGGAACTTAATCCATTCTCTTTTGATATCTAGTACTTCATCACCTCTTCGAGGAACTCACAATGCAAGTGAGAGTTGGAATCTCAACCTAGAATCCTCTTGTCACATAAAATATAACAATTTATTATTTTCCTATTATTTACAATAGTTTATAAGTGATGAAATAGATAGTGCTAGTTTGCTTAATGAATAATGGTTAAGCAAGGTAATAAACTACCTTATGTTAGGGTATGTACACGCCACAATATTCACTCGTTAAACCATTCCTATACCATTGTTACGCTCATAACAATTGCTTCCCAACCATGTTAGAGGACCATGACATAATCTCTAATTTTCCTTTGTAATTAACTTGGGGTTAATGTTTGTATGTACATGGATTTGCAATATTGGGATGTAAATGACAAATTATATCCGATGTTTAATTATCATAGGTTGACTGCAATTAACAGTAAGCACTGTAAACACATAGGATATGCCTATGTGGATCTGACACAATTATAGCAGAGCGAAACGCTGGACACGCAGGACACATATGTGGAACCCGTGGAACCCCAAGTAGCGAAGCTATAATTGTGGGGGGTCAATCCACCAGTGTGTAGCATACGGTTATATAAAGAAACATGCTGCTTCCGCTTCCAACTTGAGGAAACTCAAGGTGTAGAGGCAGGTCTTACAAGTGTAGGACTGGAATAAGTGTTAATGTTAAAATTTTTGTGTTGTTTTTAGCCGCATAATTAATGCAAAACAATAAATTAAATCAATGAGAGCATGGGTAATAGATAAGGAATGTGGTGACTATGTCATGGCCTCTACAAGAATCATGGAAAAAGTTCAGATAGTTGATGTTATTTCGATAAACCTAGAGAGTTCATTGAGTACAAAATTTTTATGTATTCTCTAGATGGAACTACCTCCTAGGGAACATCTATCTAGTCCTCATCATGCTTCTAATAATGCCAATCGAGAGGAGAGTAGTTTTAACACAATGAGGAAAACTTTGAATCCTCTATGTTGCAAGCTTTCCTAAGCTTCCAAACAAGCATAGAGAACCAACTTACCGATCTGAATCGAGCTAGCACAGAGTAATTGCAAAACCTGCAAATGCAAATTGAGAATTTGCGACAAGGGCAAAGACAAGTTAGGGATCATAAATTTGCAAGCTATTCAAGGGGAAATGTTCTTAATCCTGATTGATTAAACAGGGAGATGTGGGAGGTCCACAAGTATTGAGAACAAATAATGGAAGGAGCCATCAACGAGAGTCTTCGACGCCCCTAAGATCACTCTCTAGGCAGAGGAAAAGGAGTAAAGAAGATGATACAGCATCATCTATGCCTATGAGCCACGGGAAGGAAAGTTCTGAAGCACAAAAGAAGTCATCTGCTTTAAACAAGATTGCCAAGAAATATAAGTTGGAACTATTTGATGGTTTTGATAAGGATGGAGTTAAGATAGAAGCTTGGATTCAGAAAGCTGAAAATTATTTTGTTGTAAGTCAAGTTCCTAAAGAAGAAAAGATGGGAGTAGTAGCAGTGAGTTTGACTGGGAATGATGCTTTAATGTGGTGGAATCGTCATAAGACAGCACATAAGATGACTGATGAGGAAGTCGCCCAGGAGACTTTCAAGGAACTGTATCAAAATATTGTCCACCTTCCTTTCATATTACACAGATGAACAAATTCATGAAGTGTAAACAGAAAGGACAATCATTGGATAACTATATACAAGAATTCTCTACTTTGGAACATCATTGTCCAAAGCTAGATTCAAAGGCAAGGAATTATCTTGTTAAGCAAGCATCATTCTCTAAAGTAAGTATTATAAAATAATAATAAGTCTTCAACTGCAGGAATTAGCGAGCTGCTTCATGCAGGGACTAGATATGGAGCTTAAAAAATAAGTTGGATGTGATCAACTTACCTTGGAAGAAGCGGAGCCCGAGTACCCTTAAGGAGGAGAAGAATGCCAATCATAGAGAGCAACAAAGAGGAAATTTCTAAAAGAATTATAGGGATGAATCAAACTCTCAGGTTCATCAAATTTTTCATAATACCCCTAAGCTACCTTTGAATGCAATATCACAGATGGATGAAGAAAAGAAGAAAGTTGAATATGATAAGTGCATGAAGGAAAATTTATGCCGCTATTATAAACAAAAGGGGCATATGGCACATTTTTGTCCTAAGAAGAATAACTCAAATGCCAAGGTTCAAGGATCTCAAACCGTAGGGGCAACGAGAGCTCATCAAGCAAGTCTCATAGATTTAGAGGAAGGTATACAAGTTTGTGCAGCAGTAGATCAAGGGACAGCGCAACTGCAGGCACATGTAGTGCAGGTTGAAGATAAAATCAATGAAGTTCCTTTTAGTATTTTGATTGATACGGGAGCCACTCACAATTTTATTTCACCAAGGCTTGTCAAGTTGTTTGGGTTGAATACTAACCAACAAGCCTCAAGAATGGTGAAAATGGCTGATGGCAAGTGAAAAGCTACTAGGGAGTATGTGCATGCATTAAAATTAAAAGTGCAAGAAATGCCGACAATTACAAGTTTCCATGTGCTTCAATCAGGCTCATATGATATGATTATAGGCATGGAATAGCTTAGTAAGGTGCATGCTATAGTAAATTGTCATGAAAGAGTTGTGAGAGTAAAATCTACGGAACATCAAGAGCTATATACACTGGAAGGATTGAATAAGCAGTATTTTACTCCTAAACCCATTAGTCGCAAGCAAATCAAGAGGTCAATTAGGAAGCATGAAAGGTTGGGGTTGCTTGTACTCAAAGGGTCAGGAGAAATTAATCAAGTATACATGAATGATGTGCAGGACGTCCTCGAGAAATTCAAGGAAGTGTTTCCGAAAGAGTTGACGGAGTTACCTCCTCAAAGATATGTTGATCATGCAATTGATTTGGCTCCAGAAGCTTCTCCTCCATCAAAAGCTCCATATAGATTTGCTTTGTCTGAGTTAGTGGAATTAAAAAATAGTTAAAAGAACTTTTAGATCAAGGATATATACAACCTAATATTTCACCTTTTAGTGCTCCAGTATTATTTGTTAAGAAAAAAGATGGTTCTATGTGTATGTATGTTGATTATAGGCAATTAAATGATATCACAATTAAGAATAAATATCTATTGCCTAAAATAGATGACTTGTTTGATCAACTTCAAGGAGCTTTATTATTTTCAAAGATAGATCTTAGATCTGGATATTATCAGATAAGAATCAAAGAGAGTGACATACCCAAAACAGCTTTTTTTACAAGATATGGGCATTTTGAATTTATGGTAATGCCTTTTGGTTTACCAAATGCACCAGCAACTTTTCAGTGTCTAATGAACGATCTTTTCTGTGAATACCTTGATAAGTTTGTTCTCATGTTCTTTGATGATATACTTATTTATTCAAAGAATTTGAAAGAGCATAGAGAACATCTGAGAATTGTTTTGAGTATTTTAAAAAGAGAAAAATTGTATGCTAAGAAGGTCAAGTGTTCATTTTGTAGCACTGAAATATATTTTTAGGTCATATTGTTTCAGCAGAGGGCATTAAACATGGCCCCAAAAAGGTTGAAGTGGTGAGAGAATGGCCAATTCCTAAAAACCCAAAACGGGACTTGCAGAGTTTATATGAAATTTATCAAAAGTTTTTCTACAATAGCAAGTCCTTTGACAACACTTACAAAATTAAATATAGCTTTTTCAATGGGATGAGAAATGTGAGAGAGCTTTCAGAAATCTAAAATAGAATAGAATAAAAGAGAAGTTGATAAATGCTCATGTTTTCAAAGTGGCAGATCCGAGTACTTTGTTCTTTTTAGAGAACAAGGGTGGTCTTCTGGCCACGAAAGTTGGTCCCCAGGGTAATGTCGATATTCTGAGTTCATTGGAAGAGCCAAATCATGGTTTTGGAGAGGGGAAATTGCTCGTCCATTGCCAGGGCCTTCGTAAGCAAACTTTTGTGGCAGCATGTGAGCTCTGGAAGACTCGGAGCTATTTCATCGTGCACCAACACTGCATATCCTAGTGAAATGTTTTTCTCATGTCCGCACCGGCACGTTGCACCGCTTGTCAAAATTCCACCTTTTTTCGATGCAAAATTTTTTAGTTATGCGTTCTTTTGCATTCATGCTTCATAAATTCGTAATTAATGCATGGCATGGAATTAAATTCTGATTTTTTGTCAGCTGGCTTCCTAGGTCATCCCCAGCATACAGGCAAATTTTTAGAATTTCCGGATAAAGTTCTGATCAAATAGGTAGCATTGGAACGGTCTAGGCAGCCTGTTGTTGGGCAGTAGTAAGACATTCATAAATTCATAATTAATGCATAGTAAGGAATTAAATTCCGATTTTTTGTCACCAGGCTTCCTAAGTCATCGCCAACGTACATGCCTGTTTTCAAAATTTCCAGACAAGGTTTAGATCAAAGTGTTTGCATTAGTACGCGGTCGGCTGACTGTTGTTGAAGCGTAGAGCCGCACACTTGCCCAAGTCAAACAAGGCCAGGACCTTGCAAGGCCGCCTCATTAGAGGGGAGAGTCTGAACCCCAAGAGGCGAGCCCCAAAAAGTTTCCCGAGGTAGCCTTTCCTGGCAGCGCTCCCCCGGAGGGCCGTACGCTAAAGACCACACTCCCGGATCTCGGTTCCCCTATCCGACCGTTGAATCCTTCGTTCAAGGGCCCCGGCCGATAAGGTCCAAAAATCCAACATCCGTCCGGAGAACTTATCAAACCCCAAGCGTCTACCCGCGGTCGGCCGGTGTAGAAACCAAAGTGTTTTGTCGATTCGGTATTCGGCCGACCACCTCCTAGGCCAATTGACTACGGTGTGTTGGACATGAGATAATTTGACGCTTCCTCGAGAAGGGGTGGTCTTACGCCCGCGAAACTTGGTCCCCGTGGGCAATGTCGATGTTCCGAGTCCATTGGCGAAGCCGAATCACGATTCCCGGAGGGGAAGTTGCCCGCCCATCGCCCGGGCCTTCGGGGAGGACTTTTGGGGCAAGCTTCCCGGATGGTTTTAGGGTCCGTGCTCGGCGTCAACACCCCCCTCTACGTCAAGACACGGCGCAAGGTCCTAGTCGAATCGACAAGGATAGAGCCTCCAAACGTAAACCCTATGAGTTGCCGCCGGTTCTAGCGGGGTTTTTGCGTGTTGGGTCTTAGAAGTTTTGGTCTTTTGCACTTGGGACTTGGCCGATAAGATGCAAATTGAGAACGCTGAAGCAAGTGGAACCCGACGGAATGGAGTTTGGATCCGTACTCCTCCGTTGTGGCGGTTAAAGTAAAGGGCGGCTTTTGCGATAGCAAGACATTCATAAATTAAGAATTAATGCATAGATGCGGAATTATCGCCAACATCTGAGCCGATTTTCAAAATTTACGGACAAGGTTTTGATCAAAGTGTTTGCATTAGAGCGGTCCGGGTAGCTTTGTTGTTGGGCGAAATGGCACACTTGCCCAAGTCAAACAAGGCCGGGACCTTGCAAGGCCACCTCATTAGAGGGGAGAGTCCCACCCCCCGAGGCGAGCCCCAAAAAGTTTCCCCGAGGCCTTTCTTCTCGGCACCGCCCCCAGGGCCGTACGCTAAAGACCACACTCCCGGATCTCGGTTCCCCTATCCGACCGTTGAATCCTTCATTCAAGGGCCCTGTCTCGATAAGGTCCAAAAAAATCCAACATCCGTCCGGAGAACTTATCAAACCGCTGAAGCATCCCCTGGTCGGCCGTCAGAAAACCAAAGTGTTTTGTCGTTCGGACATTGCGAGGTTCGGAATGGCGATTCGACTTTCGCCACATCGTCCGGGAGGCCAAAATTACCCTAGAGACCAAGTTTCCGCGGTCGGTTTTGCAAAGAAAGAAACACTTATGCCCTCGTTGCGGTGATTCGGCGCCCACCTCCTAGGCCAATTGACTCTGGTGTGTTGGACATGAGATAGTTTGGCGCTTCCTCGAGAAGGGGTGGTCTTACGCCCGCGAAACTTGGTCCCCTGGGGCAATGTCGACGTTCCGGTCCATTGGCGAGCGAATCACGATTCCGGAGGGGAAGTTGCCCGTCCGTCGCTAGGGCCTTCGGGGAGGACTTTTGGGGCAAGCCGCTTCGGATGGTTTTTAGGGTCCATGCTCAAGCGTCAACACCCCCCCTCTCGCCAAGACATGGCGCAAGGTCCTAGTCGAATCGACAAGGATAGAGCCTCCCAAACGTAAACCCTATGAGTTGCGAGGGTTCTAGCGGGGTTTGCGTTTTGGGTGCCGAAGTTTTGGTCTTTTACCTTTGGGACTTGGCCGATAAGATGCGATTGAGAACGCCAAGCAAGGGGAACCGCGGAATGGAGTTTGGATGCATACTCCTCCGTTGTGGCGATTAGAAGTAAAGGGCAGCTTTTGCGTAGCAAGACATTCATAAATTCGTAATTAATGCATAGTACGGAATTGAATTCTGATTTTTTTGTCAGAGGCTTCCTAAGTCATCGCCAACATACAAGCAAGTTTTCAAAATTTCTGGACAAGGTTTAGATCAAAATGTTTGCATTAGAACGGTCCCCGCAGCTGTTGTTGGGCAGGAGGTAGCACACTTTGCCCAAGTCAAACAAGGCCGGGGACCTTGCAAGGCCACCTCATTAGAGGGGAGAGTCCAGACCCCGGAGGCGAGCCCCAAAAAAGTTTCCCGAGGCAGCCTTTCTGGCGGCGCCCCCGGGGGTCTGATAAAGACCACACTCCGGATCTCGGTTCCCCTATCCGGCCGTTGAATCCTTCGTTCAAGGGCCCTGTCTCGATAAGGTCCAAAAAAAATCCAACATCCGTCCGGAGAACTTATCAAACCGCTGCAGCGCCCCTGCGGTCGGCCGCGTGTAGAAACCAAAGTGTTTTGTCGTTCAGACATTGCGGAGGCTCCGGAATGGTGATTCGACTTCGCCACATCGTCCAGGAGGCCGAAATTACCCTAGAGATTAAGTTGCACGGTCAATTTTGCAAAAGAAAGAAACACTTACGCCCTACGTTGCAGTATTCGACAGCCACCTCCTAGGCCAATTGACTACGTTGGCAGAGCCGAATCACGCGATTCCCAGAGGGAAGTTGCCCGTCCGTCGCGAGGGGCCTTCTGGAGAGGACTTTTGGGGCATGCTGCTTCCGGATGGTTTTTAGGGTCCGTGCTCTGGCGTCAACACCCCCCCTCTACGTCAAGACATGGCGCAAGGTCCTAGTCGAATCTGACAAGGATAGAGCCTCAAACGTAAACCCTATGAGTTGCCGGGTTCTAGCGGGGGTTTTGCGTTTTGGGTGCCGAAGTTTTGGTCTTTTGCACTTGGGACTTGGCCGATAAGATGCGATTGAGAACGAAGCAAGGGGAACCGGCGGAATGGAGTTTGGATCTGTACTCCTCCCGTTGTGGTAGTTAGAAGTAAAGGGCGGCTTTTGCAAAGAGCAAGATATTCATAAATTCGTAATTAATGCATAGTACGAATTAAATTCTGATTTTTTGTCGTGAGGGCTTCCTAAGTCATCGCCAACATACGTGCCAGTTTTCAAAATTTCTGGACAAGGTTTTGATCAAAGTGTTTGCATTAGAACGGTCCCGGTAGCTTTGTTGTTGGGCAGCCGAAATGGCACACTTGCCCAAGTCAAACAAGGCGGGACCTTGCAAGGCCACCTCATTAGAGGGGAGAGTCCGGACCCCGGAGAGGCGAGCCCCAAAAAGTTTCCCCGAGGCGGCCTTTCCTCGCTCCTCGGGGCCGTGCGCTAATGACCACACTCCGGATCTCGGTTCCCCTATCCCACCATTGAATCCTTCGTTCAAGGGCCCCGTCTCGATAAGGTCCAAAAAATCCAACATCCGGCCCGGAGAACTTATCAAACCGCTGAAGCGTCTGCGGTCGGCCAGGTGTAGAAACCAAAGTGTTTTGTCGTTCGGACATAGGCCAGTTTTCAAAATTTCGGACAAGGTTTTGATCAAAGTGTTTGCATTAGAACGGTCCGGCAAAATTGTTGGGCAGCCGAGCTGGCACACTTGCCCAAGTCAAACAAGGCCGGGACCTTGCAAGGGCCACCTCATTAGAGGGGAGAGTCCAGGACCCGTGAGGCGAGCCCCAAAAGTTTCCCCGAGGCCTTTCTTTCCTCGGCTCCCGGGGGCCGTGACGCTAAAGACCACACTCCGGATCTCGGTTCCCCTATCCGGCCGCTTGAATCCTTCGTTCAAGGGCCCGTCTCCGATAAGGTCCAAAAATCCAACATCCGTCCGGGAGAACTTATCAAACCGCGAAGCGTCCTGCGGTCGACCGTGTAGAAACCAAAGTGTTTTGTCGTTCAGACATTGCGGAGGCTCCGGAATGGCGATTCGACTTCGCCACATCGTCCGGGAGGCCGAAATTACCCTAGAGACCAAGTTTCACAGTCAGTTTTGCAAAAGAAAGAAACACTTACGCCCTACGTTGCAGTATTCGACAGCCACCTCCTAGGCCAATTGACTACGAGTGTGTTGGACATGAGATAGTTTGACGCTTCCTCGAGAAGGGGTGGTCTTCTGGCCACGAAACTTGGTCCCCAGGGCAATGTCGACGTTCCGAGTCCATTGGCAGAGCCGAATCACGATTCCGGAGAGGGGAAGTTGCCCGTCCGTCGCCAGGGCCTTCGGGAGAGGACTTTTGGGGCAAGCTGCTTCCGGATGGTTTTTAGGGTCCGTGCTCTGGCGTCAACACCCCCCCTCTACGTCAAGACACGGCGCAAGGTCCTAGTCGAATCTGACAAGGATAGAGCCTCTGAAACGTAAACCCTATGAGTTGCCAGGTTCTAGCAGGGTTTGCGTTTTGGGTGCCGAGTTTTGGTCTTTTGCACTTGGGACTTGGCCGATAAGATGGAGTTGAGAACACGAAGCAAGGGGAACTGACGGAATGGAGTTTGGATCTGTACTCCTCCCGTTGTGGCAGTTAGAAGTAAAGGCGACTTTTGCGATGCAAGACATTCATAAATTCGTAATTAATGCATAGTACAGAATTGAATTCTGATTTTTTGTCAGCAGGCTTCCTAAGTCATCGCCAACATAGAGGCCAGTTTTCAAAATTTCTGGACAAGGTTTAGATCAAAGTGTTTGCATTAGAACGGTCCGGGCAGCCTGTTGTTGGGCAGCCCAGCTGGCACACTTGCCCAAGTCAAACAAGGCCAGGACCTTGCAAGGCCACCTCATTAGAGGGGAGAGTCCAGACCCCGGGAGGCGAGCCCCAAAAAGTTTTCCGAGGCAACCTTTCCTGGCAGCGCTCCCCCGGGGGGCCGTACGCTAAAGACTACACTCCCGAATCTCGGTTCCCCTATCCGACCGTTGAATCCTTCGTTCAAAGGCCCTGTCTCGATAAGGTCCAAAAAAATCCAACATCCGTCCGGGAGAACTTATCAAACCGCGAAGCGTCCTGCGGTCGACCGTGTAGAAACCAAAGTGTTTTGTCGTTCAGACATTGCGGAGGCTCCGGAATGGCGATTCGACTTCGCCACATCGTCCGGGAGGTCGAAATTACCCTAGAGACCAAGTTGCACGGTCAGTTTTGCAAAAGAAAGAAACACTTACGCCCTACGTTGCAGTATTCGACAGCCACCTCCTAGGCCAATTGACTACGAGTGTGTTGGACATGAGATAGTTTGACGCTTCCTCGAGAAGGGGTGGTCTTACGGCCCGCGAAACTTGGTTCCCGTGACAATGTCGACATTCCGAGTCCATTGGCGAGCGAATCATGATTCGGAGAGGGGAAGTTGCCCGTCCGTCGCCGGAGGCCTTCGGAGAGGACTTTTGGGGCAAGCTGCTTCGGATGGTTTTAGGGTCCGTGCTCGGCGTCAACACCCCCTCGTCAAGACCGGCACACAAGGTCCTAGTCGAATCGACAAGGATAGAGCCTCCAAACGTAAACCCTATGAGTTGCCGTGTTCTAGCGGGGGTTTGCGTTTTGGGTGCCGAGTTTTTGTCTTTTGCACTTGGGACTTGGCGATAAGATGCGATTGAGAACGCGAAGCAAGGGGAACCGACGGAATGGAGTTTGGATCTGTACTCCTCCGTTGTGGCGGTTAAGTAAAGGGCGCCTTTGCGGTAGCAAGACATTCATAAATTCGTAATTAATGCATAGTACGGAATTAAATTCTGATTTTTTTGTCAGCAGGCTTCCTAAGTCATCGCCAACGTGAGGCCCGTTTTCAAAATTTCTGGACAAGGTTTAGATCAAAGTGTTTGCATTAGAACGGTCCGGACAGCCTGTTGTTGGGCAGCCGAGCTGGCACACTTGCCCAAGTCAAACAAGGCCAGGACCTTGCAAGGCCACCTCATTAGAGGGGAGAGTCCTGACCCCGGGGCGCTTGAGCCCCAAAAGTTTCCCCCGAGGCAGCCTTTCTGGCGGCCGCCCCGGGGGCCGACGCGCTAAAGACCACACTCCGGGATCTCGGTTCCCCTATCCGGCCGTTGAATCCTTCGTTCAAGGGCCTTGTCTCGATAAGGTCCAAAAAAATCCAACATCCGTCCGGGAGAACTTATCAAACCGTGAAGCGTCCCGGTCGACCGTGTAGAAACCAAAGTGTTTTGTCGTTCGGACATTACGGAGGCTCGGAATGGCAATTCGACTTACATACATCGTCCGAGAGGCCGAATTACCCTAGAGACCAAGTTTCACGGTCGGTTTTGCAAAAGAAAGAAACACTTACACCCCTATGTTGCGGTGACCGGCGGACCACCTCCTAGGCCAATTGACTACGAGTGTGTTGGACATGAGATAGTTTGACGCTTCCTCGAGAAGGGGTGGTCTTCTGGCCACGAAACTTGGTCCCCAGGGCAATGTCGACGTTCCGAGTCCATTGGCAGAGCCGAATCACGATTCCGGAGAGGGGAAGTTGCCCGTCCGTCGCCAGGGCCTTCGGGAGAGGACTTTTGGGGCAAGCTGCTTCCGGATGGTTTTTAGGGTCCGTGTTCTGGCGTCAACACCCCCCCTCTACGTCAAGACACGGGCGCAAGGTCCTAGTCGAATCTGACAAGGATAGAGCCCTCGTTCGATAAGGGCCAAAAAAATCCAACATCCGTCTGGGAGAACTTATCAAACCACCACCCCAGGCTCAAACATGCCACCCCAGGCTCAAACATCCCGCTTACATTCGTAAGTAGTAGCAATAGAAGATTGGTTAAATCCGGAATGTGATTTTGACTGCATATATGGCTCGGGAATGTCCAAATTAGCATAAGGACAAACTTTCATGACCATCAGATGAAAAAAAGGCACCAAAAAAATTAAAAAGTGTTAGACGTCGCTATAACAAAATACGTCGCGGACACGTCGCATGTGACGTTAAACCGCATATACGATTTTGAAATCGTATATTCGAAATCGTATATACGATTTCAAAATTACGTCGCATGCGACGTCACATCTTTGCAGCAGGTGTGCTTTTTACGATCCGCTGGCCGTCTTTTCCGGACCATTCCTAGGCTTCCTTCTATCGACTATTTTGGGCGATCTTCTTATCTCGACCTTGAACGACTTGCAAACACTCTTTTTAAGGTTAGTAGATCATGGTTTTTGGATTGAATGGTTTTTTGGATTGAATGATTTAGTGTAGATTTCAATTTTTTTTTTCTATCTCTTTCCTTCTTTTTCTTCTTCTTGTTTCTTCATTCTTCTTCTTTTTCCTTCTTTCCTCATTTCTTTCTTCGATTCTTCCCTCATTTCACTCTTCCATTCTTCCATTCTTCTATCTTCTTCCATTTCATTCTCTTATTTCTTCCATTCTTCTCTTTCTTCCCCTAATTTCTTTTTTCTCCTCTTTCCCCTTCTCTTCTTTCTCCCACCCTTCTCTTCTTCTTTGATTCATTCATTTTTTTTCTTTCTTGTTTTGCTATTTCTTCATCTTCTTCTTTTTGTTGTTTCTTCTTCGATCTTTTTTTTTCGTTGTTCTTATTCTTCTAACTCTTTGTTGCTTTCTATTTCGATTTGGACCCGTCAGGATCTTGTTACACACGTCCTTCTTTTGGTAAGTTGATCGCACTTGCATTTTATTTTTATAATTTTAAGTAGGTTAAAAAAAAAAAAAATGGAGTGGCTTGTTCAAGGGCACGTGTGTGGGCTCCACCTAGAGTGGGGAGGACCATGTACCCGGTTCAAGTCCACTTCACTACGATCATATATTTTTTCCTAGGTTAAGAAGTGGCTTGTTCAAGGGCACGCCGGCTCCACCTAGAGTGGAGAGGGCCACGTACCCGGGTTCAAGTCCACAGCCACTTGTTATTTTTTAGGTTTAAAATAAAATTGTAGTGGCTTGTTCAAAGGGACGCAGTAGGCTCCACTACAGTGGAGATGACCATGTGTTCGGGTCCAAGTCGACTTTTCTTGTAATTCTTAGGTAGAGGTGGCCAAATCTAGCTTATAACCCTAAAGCCTATGTTAGCCAACTCTAGCTTTTAATCCGACTAATCCAAATTTGGAAGGGGCTCATTTCGATGATGGGGAGCTACTTGAAAAAAGAAGGTACATGACCTAGTCATAGTCTTATTTTTATTCTTTTGTTTTGTTTTAATCTATCGATTTATAGAAAAGGCAAAGAGTGATTGCAAAATTGAAGTCGAATGCCAAAAAAATTGGGAGGCGATTGGTCAAAGGTCCCTAAACCACTTAATCGTCCATAAGGAAGATATCAAGGTATTTGTTATTTGTTGCCATTCGCTCAATTCAAATAAGACATTTAACTTGTCATGTTGTATTCCTTGCAATCGGATCACTTTCGAACGTGCAAAGGATTCCAAGAAAAACATCCGCCTCACCTGACCGCCAAGGCAACTTCAAACAAACGAATTCCGCCTCACTTGGGTTCCGTGGTAAAAAGGCTTTTTACATAGATTCGTAAGTGCTATAAACTCTTAGTTCACGTTAGCTTTCAATGTCATTGTCTAATATTGGTCGTATTGTTATAGAATTGGCTATACGGGTTTTCCCCTAACAGGGAACACGTAAAGATAGCCACTACTCGCCTCTTGCCTCTTGTATATGATATTGTAATTAACTATTAAAATTCTTTCCCTTTTTTTTTTTTTTTTTTTTTTTTTTTTTTTTTCGTCACGCCGCATGCGACGTCCGAGTCACGCCCGAAGTCACGCTTGCATCACGTCATTACCCGCGTACGCCGCGATGCGACGTGGTTCGCAGCGGACGTCGTGTCACGCGTCGTGTCACGTCGTCAGACGTCGCATAGACGTGACCTAGACGTCGCTATAGACGTCGCTAAATGACCTTTCTCCTGTTGTGAGATCTGGAAGCCTCCATCACCTTTAAACACTTCTATAGAGTTTAAAAGATTAGCACCAAATCTAGTAGCCATGATACTAGCCTGTGCTCTGATACCAATGAAGATATTATTCAATTACTAGTTCAACCAATCAAGCTAGTTAGCACAACTTCATAGGAATAAAATCGAGCCTAGTGCAACACCTCAATATATTTTTTTAAACCATTATAAGAATCATAGAGGGTACTATTCATTTGAATATGATTACATCACTGTAGCAATTCATATCCTAAAGCTTTATAGTTTGCCCCGAGAGCCCAAGCACTCGATTGCACTTGCCGATTACCCTGTCCACACCAGTACCCAATACATTCAATCTGATCTGCTCTATAAACCCATGATCTGTCGGTGTACTCAGCTCGGTCCGGCGGTTTTCATGGTCTTACTATTTTCTCCTTGGCCCAAACAATATCCCACATGCGTTCTCACATTCTCGAGATCAACTGGTTTTTTATATATCAATATCCCACATGCATTTCATTCATGCTGTGATCTCGAACCATTGAAACAAATATAACTTTAAATATTATCTCACCTCATGTGTAACCTTTGAACCTAAATGCAACTGTGTTCTTCATTCTGCAATTGTGCTCTTCATCTTAACCAATATGATCATGAAGATCATAGTGCTCTGCAACTTATCCCTCAACCTAGATATATGATAACCTTTAGGTATGAACATTGTGTTAACAACTTCCTTTGAGAATGAATCATATAACATGATTATCTCAACATCAAGTAGCAAATGTGTATTGGAATACACTTAATGTGTATTCCAAAATACAACAACAGTGTGTTTCAAAATACACATTTGCTATTCGGGAATAGCAAAGTGTATTTTGAAATATACTTTTGCTATTCCTGAATAACAAAAATGTATTGCTTATTTTGAATAGCAAAAGTGTATTTTTAGATACATTTCTGCAATTCGGGAATAGCAAAAGTGTATTCTGGAATATGAATTAACAATTAAAATAGCTAAAAGAGACATACGTTGTACGTTCTTCACTTATCTCTCTATGGTTTGTAGTATATAAAGCAGAGTACAACTAGTGCAAATAGTTTGGAAGGCGGTGGTTCTAGCAACTCAAGTTGTTTGATTCAGAATACATAAGTGAGGGGGTTGGAATCTTTTTTTGAAGGTTAACCATAGTCTCTTCACTTATTCTATATGTAATGGAATACATTTGGTCTTCATGCCCACTCACGTGTATTCTGGAATAGCTTTTGGTTTTCTCTTACCTGCACTTCCAATCCACAAATTAACAGACTGCCACCACCTTTCCAATTGTCACCAAGTTTAGTAAGCAATAGGTTGTTTCCACCCTTCATTCCATCACCACTTGTACGTAACAGACTTCCCCGACTTTTTATTCCATCCCCGAAACCACACATGTTCCAACCCAACAAGTGTTTCGGGACCTGTAGGCTACCCTCCCTACCCCCCCTCCCCCCCTCCACCCCCCCAAATTTGTAGCTTCTCTGACTCTAAATCAAAGTATAATATCTGCATCATGCTTAAGCCATTGTGAAGTTCACCATGACTTCTCTCAGCATGACTTTAATACAAAAAAGATGGTTTTTTAGCTTCCCTCCACTTCAAACACCCATTGTAACAAATAACTTTGTGGAATTTCAATCTGCAATAAAAGATATGTTTGCAAGAACTACTCATCAAGGTGTTGCCACTGTATCTTATGGACCGTCACCTACATTTAACATTATATCTCCGACTTACCGGAAACAGCTTCACATAGTCTTTTTTCTTTTTCAAGCACTCCAGTGAGGGTAGAGGAGGTCACTATAAGAGTAGAACTTTTATTAAAAGATGAAGACGACAATGTGGAGCAAAGAGATTACATGTTTTCTAGTCAATCTTCCACAATTCAAGGTTGATATTCTCTTGAGAGCATGTTCTTCTGTAAGAAGAAGGAACCTGATGGACGAGCAGAAGATGAAGAGTATCCTAAGATCTACAAAATGTTCATTGGGTGCTTTACCAGATTCAACATGGTCAAGCTACGTGCAGTTAGAAATGACGACAATTCAATGGCATTGGCAGACCAGAATTCCTACTTAGCTTATCACATAAGACCAGACTGCCACATTTTTTTTTCCTTTACGTTAACCGTGAACAGATGTGCTAAAAATGCTTGATGATTGTCCACCATTTTAGGGGTCATTAGAATTATCTCAAATACACGAAAGATTGGATAAAAATTCTGCAATTGATGATCGTTGTAGACCAAGAAGAGTTATAACAAGGCACGCCTTAGCTGTTGTATCTTGAATGGAAAACTACTTCAAAGAGACATTGCAAAAAATTGCTTAAAAGTAACATATACCATTTGACAGACAACATCACAAAAAAAGAGCGATTTGGGCTCGTATTGCTGCATTGTTGCTACTGGATTCTGGTTCGCAAATCAAAGTAGTTGTATTGGGTTGCTATCAGGATATCAAGCCAGTGCACTTTGTTTCTTCTGTTTATAAATTGCTTCTGGATTCTGAAATCTTGTCTCCATCTAATAGATATCATCTTTCGATCCCTTAGCCATCTAATAGATATCATCTTCTAGTCCCTCTTGAAGAAGCAATTGTTGGCATGCCCACTCCAACTCTACTTGCTAAACTAACCCTATAATATATTTGACATTTTTGTAGGAGCTTGGTAGTCCTAGTAAAAGAGTCCATGTATGAGATCATCTTTAATTCCTTTATTCATGTCTTTTAACTGGTTGGATGCATGTCTGAGGATTCCCATGAATTCTTCCATGCCCATCCCATCCCATCCTTGAGCTTGGCAGTGAGCACAAAAGCATACGGATTTGCTTGGATAAAGAAGTATTTTTTGCAGTATGACTTTTGAAGTTCTTTCCGTGCTACTTTTGCAAATTCTGCTTCAGCTATTTGGGGTACTAGGCACAACCACATGACCTCTTTCTAGGTACCAGTCTCCCCCTTTTTCAAATTTTAGGGGTGGAGGACTCCCACATTAATGCGGAGGTGAGTTTTGGGTACCCTTTCTTTTGGCCCCCTCCTTAACAATTTAGTTAACATTTTGGGAGGCCCTCTCCTCTTTTTGGAGGCTCCCCTCCTCTCTCATATGGGAAACGTATATGGAGGGGGGGTATTAAAACCTCACATGTGATCGTGCCTAGTATGTCGTCCAAATAGCGCAAGATCCTGCTTTCGGCCTTTTGGATCCATTTTGCCAGAGCTTTCTTTCTGCTTCATTCACTTACATCCAACTTGTTGCTAATCTCGCCTCTTATGATCTGAGCTGCAGTTGGTGCCACTAAAGTTTTTTCGAATACTACTAGGCTTGGTTTGTCTCCATTGACGATCCCCCATAAGTCTTGCTTGTACAGTTTTGTCTGGACTCTCAAGAACCAAGATCTGGACTGCAGTTGGTGCGGAACCAAAGTTTTTTCGGATACTATTGGGCTTGGTTCATCTCCATTGACAATTCCCCATAAGCCTTTCTCACATAGTTTTGTCTCTTCACCCATTGGGGGTTAGGCTGGGTTCACATGCAACCATCGCCAAAGAGGGGCCTTGTTTTGCCCTGTGCTAATCGGCGATGGCAGGTGATGGTCCATGTAAAAGGGTGAGCCTTTTTACATGAGGGTGATGGTGCCTTCATTGTATGTGAACCGGCTCTTATAGGACATCGACATCCTTTTGAGAATAAAAATCCTTTGGCATTTACTAGAATAGGGTGCACAATTGTTGACAATTTGATAATGTCAACATTATTGTCAACATCATCTACTGGATTGGAATCCTAGGACCACCAAAATTGAGACCTATTTGTATTAAAGTATGTATGTTGAGAGGCTTGAATTTATTGCTAGAGATTAAGCACTCGAAGCATGAAGATGTCAAAGAGCGACAGATCGAAACGATATGCATGCTTGAAGATTTTCCACATGGGAGGGCAAGACAGTTGACGGTTAGGTCCATCTCTCAGCGTTCTCAAGATATTAATTCAATTCAACTATGAACCAATGCATATCAAATCATTGAGAATCAAAGAGGATGCCTTGACTGACCAAGCCTATCTAATTCAAACTATATATTTCTGATATAGTATCAAGCCCAGTCAATTCTTAGTGACATGGGGATGTTAGATGCCATACTAGTTATTAACAACCACACTCTGTAAGAGCTGAATATGATAGCCTTTATGGTGAACTGTAAAGACTAAGACTAATTTGGAAAATTAGGATTTCATTCAAACTTGCAATATGCTACTATATTAACTTGCATAGCTCTGGAGTTTGCAAGTAATACAACGTAGCAAATTTAAGCAAGCCACACTGAAAATGCAGAGAAGCTCAGGTCAGACAAATTCGAGCAGCACCAAGCTCGTCCTGCAATAGATTCTCATTTGATCCTGAAAATTGTAAGCATTGCAGAACACGCATAGAAACTTAACATAAATTTGTGTCGTTTCGTTTACGACTGGGGCAGAACTATGCGAAACAGTATGCAATTTCTAACAGTAGCCGTTGTTAATGTTATTATAAAAGGTTGAAGGTCTTATGTTCTTCGTTTCATTACCTAGTTCTTATGTTTGCATTAATCACATCCCATAAGACGTCTGTTGATGTTTATCAAAACCAAGAGCACTGTCACACAATGATGTTGCATTATTACTGGTCTGATGTAGGTCGTTGTGTCCTTCATTGATATGCCAATTTTATGGACAAGTTGAAGATTTGGTTCTGTGATCCATAACCTTTAATTCAGCTAGAACCAGCAGCCATGGACGCAAATATCCCCTACTTCATGTTGCAAGCAATTCTTCATCAGCTGCCCTTATGCTTGCAGTGGTAATAATTAAACCTTAATTTAGATACAGAAAAGTGTGATGAGCAGCTGTTTGGTTCCTTAGTGTGCCTAAAACTTGCTCATACATCCCTTTTGCAGTTGGTCAGGTTATGAAGGACATTCTTTTGAGATGGCCATATATTGAAAGTTGTCATTTGCAAGCCAACCGTTTCTCTGATTTCTCATGCCGCTGCAATTATCTCAAGTAAATAGTGATGCTTTATCAAGTACGAGGCAACCATTTCCTGTACATAGATTCCAAAATGTTGCTTTTGTAGACAGAAGGTGGTCTTTGTGGCTGTTGGAAATGAGCCCAGCCAATAGGGAATGTTGGAGCGGCAATTCAAAAAACTTTCTTGACAAGAGATTGCTCCAAAGGCTTTAAACTATAATTATGCTGTTATTCTGGCAAAGATGAGGACTTGCAGCTGATCTAGGCCATTGCACAACAAAAGTATGCAGTCTTAGTTCCTTATCTTTCTGTGTAGGCATGCACGTTTTCTACTATTTATGCTCCAGAATTCATGATTGTGAATTTTGACAACTCATAGGATTGGTTGCACCCTCTCAATAATGCATTCTATATTTCTTTAAATGGATTTCCTTCTATGCTAGTGGCAAAATACAGCACGAATATGGATCTTGCAAGGTCCATCTTAGGTAGATAGCCCTGAGTATCTTTGGTGACGTATGGCTATGCAAGAGTATATGGTTGTTGTTTCTCTTCATTCTTTTGCCAGTTATGTGACTGTACAATCTCTTACGGATAAGGTACAATGAAAAAAGGTACAATGATTACAGTTTGCCTTAAAGACTTGGCAACTCAGGTAAAACATGCAAATAAAAATAGTTTGTGTGCCAAGTGTGCCTGTGAATGTAGTGTTGACATAGTTTTCAACCATATAATATTGAACCGTTAAAACAGGTTGAAACTTCAAAGACAACTGCAGAAGGAGAGTCACTGAGTATGAAGCAAAGATTCCTATGCCAAGATAATTCGATTCAAAACTCCTAGAGTAGCATAGATGCTGCTCCATGAAATATCCAAGAACAGATTTCTATAGATGGAGTCATATAGATCCTCCAAAAAGTGCCTTTGTAGTATAAAACTTGTTCTTCGTATAAGCCAGATCAAGAAGAACCTGTAGATACAAAAAGTCAAATGCATAAAGGTTAAGTGGCAGGAGCTAAGATCCAGGTTGATGACTGAGGGATGGAAATACAGGGTTTTGGAAAAGATATGTCTCAAGGAAGTCGAAATGATCATGGTAATTAGGTTACAAAATAAGGGTGCATCCATTTCCCTAATTCAATTCAAGAAGCAGACTATCAAGATTAGTAGTTGCCAGCAGTAAAATCAAAGTGCCATATGCATCTGCAATTCCTCTGTGGTAGTAGTAGCCTTAGCTCCCTCAGTAACAAAAGTGATAGAAATTAAAGGGCTCAATGCACACAAGCACGCAGTAATCTTACATCTCAAATGGTGGTATTGAAAACAGATTTTGATGGGTAAGCTATCAAAGAGGGCATCTGTGTAAGTTTAAATATCAAATAGAGTTGCAAGTTTTGAAATGCATACAGATTTTTTGAAGTATGTGGCTTTGGGAAAAAAATGTTCATAATATATTATTACTCTCTGAATACTTTTTATAATAGTAGGTATTTTAACGATGATAACCTATTATCACCAATAGACTAGAGACAAGTTGCAGAACTTGACATGGACTAATTTGTTGTCTTCCCCTGTAGCAGCAGTCTGCATGACATTGTATTGCACAACCTCTTCGAGATATTACAGGGAAACCCTTAGGTTAGAAACAAGAACAATCCATTTACACGATACGCATGTGCATTACTTCCATAATATCTTTTATTTCTATTAGTTACATAGGTCAGAGATAAATAGAAGTTTTATATACAGTATATAAGGCAATAGTGGCTATGTTACAGATCCTTAGAATGACCAAACCGAGAAACTTTCTCTAATAGGTAGCAGGTTTGCTCAGTGTAGAATGCTTGGAACATCCTCCGCAATTTAACATGTTGCAGCTATCAAACGTGCCGCAATGCTGCCAGTCTTTGCTCTAACTCTTCCACTCCTGAACTGTAAGTTTTAGAAGGAGATCAATTAGGAAACATGCAAGGACACAGAACTCAAATCTGCCATTCTTGTATATACCTCCCAGTTCCCTGCAATCTAGATTTCCCTGCCTTGCCCTTTGGTGCTGGAGACAACTGTAAGAAATCAACATAAATATAGTCATCTAACATCCATGAAGAAAAGGCATACATAAGAAAAGAATCGATGATACCTGAGCTGCAATATCTATTCCAATTTCATCCAGGACCTGCATGCACATTATGCAATACTAGAAAGTAAATAAAAGTTCATAGTGGTAAGTTATTTCGAACGATATATGTGAATGTTACTTGATTAGTTAGCTCTTCTGTTTCTTCTTCAGCTTCATCATTGTCCAGAGCATCATCAATCGAATCCGACATCATTTCAGTCTGCAGACCAAAAGACAGACGTTGAAATTAGCATTTGGAGTGAAGAGTGCAAGCATTGATATTAAACATTTATAAGCAATCCCTTCGCTAACTTCCGCTGCAAAGATCTCTAAATGCATATAGACCCCACGAACAACCTTTCAAACACTCTGTCGAATCATCCAAAGACTCTAAACCACCATATTATACTACATAATTATCCCTATCAAAGCCACATCAAAAAATATGCACAAGTCCATCAGTAATTACCGTCATATCCATCTGTGCTGATTGTTTCTGAAACTCCTGCATAACCTTTGCTTGCTTTGATGGTTCCATTTTCTGTTTAGTAGACAAATCTCAAATGTAAGAACGATGTTTGACATTACTAAAAGACAGAGGCAAAATTGACATAGAGGACAAGTCGCACCTTATTCATTGCTGACATAGCCTTGTTTGCCCCTTTCATGGCACCTGCAACAGCAGTGTTCGCATACATTGCCTGGAATTACATGTCCATGAAAATCTTTCCAGATCCAGTCATGCTAATCACAATATTCAAAACCTTATGCACACCTGTGTATGTGTTGCAACACCACGCATCTGGGCACGACTCCCCTGCAACTTTGCAATTTGCTGTCGAAGACGAATTAACTGTCGAGCTAATATTTTTGTGGCTGCCTGAAACAATCAGGTTCCATGGCACATTCACATACATAATCATATACAGAAAACCAAATGGAGGAGAGTACAAAGGCCACACCTCATTTCCCGTTTTGGCTGTCTTCTTGATTTCAGCAACAAGTTTTTTCTCCTATAATGAAGCAAAACCGAGAGCTTAATATGGAACTCTAATTCTTTGTTTTTGAGGTAACCAAATGCTACTTTTTCCTCACCTCCAACTGTAGTGCACCAATCTCCCGTTCAATTCCTGTACAGATTGATTTATTCTGGTCATTTTCAGGAAAAAGAGCTAACTACAAGAAACGAAGAATCCCTTTGGATGCATTCCAAATGATGAGGTAAGAGCTACATGTAAAACTGATTTCCCACAGATGAAAATCAGCAGGCAGGCTTACTTGGCAGGTCTCTTGAACATAATTTAAAGGCAAAGAGGCCTAAATGAGGTCTGACCCTAGGAAATTTACCATTACCGCAGTTAGAGTCCTTTAAAGAAGACTGCTGCATTTACTTTATGCCACAGGACTTACGCCCAGGGGTGCAAACGTCAGATTTGTATGATTTGGTATGACTGCGGTAAATTGTGACAGATTATGCAGCTAATCAAGCTGGCTAACATTATTAGAATATGCTTTAAATGGACATCGGATCTTTTGTGTGTACTTTAACAGTCCAGACTTTCAGTGCCCAAGATGATAGACATGTCCAGCGAACTTCAAATGCACAATATGGCCCATTCAAGGAGCAACTTGTAATTGTTAATTTTCATGCAAGCACTCAGCAGCTTATTCTCTACATTCCCGTGCAGGAACAAGATGAATCAATTAACAAAATACCTCTTGTTGCAACTGACATTTCTCGTTTGCTTGTGCGAAGGGCATCTGTCGACAAAAGAAAGGAAAATTCAGCCATGAAAAAGGAAAATTCTAAAAGAGCACCCATGAAAGGACATGACATTTTGGCTAAATGCCAGAATTGCATTACGTTGCAAAAGGTGCGAGACCAGTTGTATGAAGTGCAGTATAAATTTCTACGTAGCTAAAAAGGAGATAATGGTAGCTTAGCAAACACATCACCTTTGGCAGTGGATTTTTTCTTGAATAAACCGATCATGGTCAATCCGAATCCCACCATTTTGAGCACAAACCGGAGGCGTCAAAAATCGGAAGCAGATCATGGACAAGTTTGCAGGAACATGCCGGATCGCCTGACTGCAGAGTATGCAGTGGTGGAGTGACCGTTGGGTTGGAAGGGTAGAAGATGCTCATCCAACGGTTATGTTAGACCACTGTGTAGTGTTTTCCCGCTTCTTGACCCTTGAAACAAAATGTTCATTCTAGAAGAATATTCTGGGAAAATATGTTCATACTGTTTTGGGAAAATATTGTACGAATATTGTTTTTCACTAGAAGAATATTCTGGGAAAATATGTTCATATTGTTTTGGAAAAATATTGTACGAATATTATGTATGATCTACCTTGCATGGACTTTGCAGGTCGTCCATAGAAATCACCTGCACTATATGAAATTTCGAGGTAAGCTTTTGGTGACCTGTTATAGGAGATCAAGGATCCTAAATCCCACGACATGAGCTTCTCTTTGTGGCGATGTTGATATGACACCTTAAGTATCGTGCCCCAATCAACTGGACAAAAGTATCTAGATGTTGAAGTTTCATCCTCTATATGTGATAATTATGTGCCGTCTCCCCAAGATTTACTTGAATGGTCTCCGTGGGCCCACAACCATATCAAATGTGAAGTTGTTTGCTATGCTTGATGTGATCAATATGTCAATTCTTGATTTTATCTACAAGAATGTGGGTTTGAGCTAGAATGCTTGTATATGCTTCCTAAAAATCTGTTTGAACGAACCAGTGCACATTTTTCCATTGATAAGGAAGTCATGTTCCCAGGATTTCTCTGTAGCATTTGTTTAATTGGCAAGAATAACACAAGCAATAGAGGTCGAGGGAAGTACCCAACGATCTGTAAGGTAAATCTTAGTATGATGTCTAAAATCATTGATTTTGAAGAGACACACCTCTGTAACAAAATCAAAGATCTAAAACCTCGACAAAACAACATGGACTATGGCCTCCACGATATAATAGAATAGATTTTTTAACGTCCACGGAGATTAATAGACCATGGGATCCATACAATGGACTACGACAACCCAAAACATCATCAAACAAAATGGAAACATTACAAAGCTTGGGCAAAACCCATATAAAACTATGACTTGGCCTTAGGTCAGATAATCAAATCAGGCTTTACATACCATCACAAAACACAAGAACAAATAGAAATACCAACATAAAGAAGAACGTAGCTATACGAAAACTATCTATGGATCAGAAGGCCACCAATCCCTAATGATAGCCTGACCGCCTTTGTATAATGCCCACTTCTATTGCAGGCGAGCTTCTCGTACACGACATAATTCCTCTTTCCTTCTGCAGAGCTGTTCTAGAGTTTGTGCACAGACCAAAATTGCAAACGCTTCATAAACGTTCCGATACGTGAACATTGAATCATTTCCATTACATTTTTATGTTCTACACCAAGTAAAAGTCTTACATCTATGCAGGTTATACCCTGGAACTAATTGAATATTTAATGCCGTTACAGATGGAAGGAATTTTATCCCATATAGTCTACAGACATGATGTGGCAATCTGAAGTATATCTTTCATAGCCCCACTTTTTAGTTTTAGAATCCCAGGTGTTCACGGTTAGCACGATTTCAAGATGTTCACGCTCAGCGTGGTTTCAAGCTGTAGAATGCGATGGACTGATATAAGGACTAGGGGACTGGCATCTCAGATATGTAGACTAAATAGGCATTTCAAGCTATTCATAGGCATTTCAAGCTATTCACGCTTAGCGTGAATTCATGCTATTTCACAAATGGAACCTTAGCAAATTAGCAGATCATCTGCACGATCATTTGCATGTGGAATGCAAGGAAATTTTGAATTAAAGGTTTTCTAACAGGTTTTGGGCCAAAAGCTTCTGAATAATGGCAAATCTTATTTTCGTATGAAATAAGCTTTTAATCATTTCTATTTTAGAATGATAATGAATCTCTTTGGCCTTCTAAATAATTTGAAATGTGAAACAACATACAACCAATAAGAATTATATTATCAAAGCACCTTTTTTAAAAGAAAGAATGAAAGAAAGAATGATTTTTATCGTCCATAGAGACCAACAGGCCTATGGGACCCAGAAGGAGCACAGCAAACTTAATACTATTCTGGTTGAAAAAACCCCGCCTCGAAGGGTTTTCGAGGGAAAAACCGTGGTAGTAATAAGAATGCTATCAAACTGTACAAGTATACATCATCATGAAATCAATGTATATATACATGTCAAGTGTGTGCCCGAGGACATAGCTGATCTCGCATGTCCATAACCTCCTGAAGGTATAATCCCAGCACCCATATGGAAGCCGTGCTCAATGTCACATGTAGCGGCTTGCCAGGCATGACTGACTCAGCATAGCGCGTCCGTATTTGATCATATGTTGGGCAGCTTTGAAGTGTATGAGATTCATCCTCAATGACTCCCATTTGGCAGCATTGACAGAGCCTGTTCTGGCGTGGCTCATCAATCCATCTGCCCGTCTCAATTCGAAGATGGTGTGCCCCTGCGTGAATGGAAGCAATGAGTCTGCGCCTTTTCATAGGCAAGTGGGTGTGCATGTAGCATTGCAAGCCTCATTCCAATGTGGGATTTATGTGGCGCTGGTAGGGTGTTGTCTTGACCTGTTCAAGGGCACTTTCATCCCAAAGCTTGCTGAGGAAGCAAGCTTCAAGATATCGCCTCAAGTTATGGCGATCTGCCTCTGTTTGCACATGTATGCACCTGTGCTCCTGCACATTCCATCTAGCCCATTGAGCTTTCTTTTCCCTCCAGCAGGCCTTGAGGTGCTGCGGCCCCATTGCCCGTACATGTTTGTGTCTCGTCCATGATTTTCTTTTTTAAGGATTGAATATAATAGATGTGATTTAGACTATTGATTCACATGTTGCTGAAAAATGGAAAGGACTATTTTTCTTAGGTTGGATGTGAGCATATGACATTCTAGTATTGTTTAATCTAGTGACTATTACAGAGAAGAAGGTGGTTAATCGAGTAAAATATATACAGAGCCAAATATTACAAAAATTTAGATGACAACTTCCCAAGGCGACGAGTTCTTAAAGCAGAGAAGAAAGATTGATTGCGTAAACTATAACTGGGAGCAAGTGTTACCTGAATCTGGGCGACATCTTCGACGGAAACGAGTTGTTGCTAGGGGAAACATTTTCAACGAAAAATTAATTGGAAAGCGTAATAGAATTAACGGCGAGATTTCTAAATGGGTTAATGAAATCTCATCAATGCCATGACCTGGCATATGCGATAATTTGAACCATAATTGCAAATTTTTTAAAATCATGGTGCAATCTATAGCCGTCAAGTTTAAAACTAAGAAGCTATATACGTGCTTCATTTGATTGCAGATTTTTTGTTTTTGGTCAATAGACAGAGATGTCTAGGAAAGACGCTCGAGATCGAAGTCAAAAGTCATGTAGTTCGTGCAAATCACGATGATGGCGATGGAGTCGAAGATGAGGATCCACATAGCTCTAATTCTAGTTTTCTTTAATACTATAACATTATATATTTTGACATTTTAGATTCTTATAATTTCGTATACATTTGATAGTAGAGATACATTGTCAGGATTAGAGTAGGTTCTAGGATTTGTAACTTAAAAAGGCATGTTAAGATTAAGTCTACTATATGTTAATTAGTCTGCATTAATAGCATATTAATGCCTGTGCATGCCGCTGATGCTTGCTGGATTTGAGGCCATGGAAATGAGACTTAATAATGTGAATTACATCTTCTTAAGCCAATAATAATACAATAGTCCCCATTTACATATATCATCTAGTGTAGTTATGTGCTCGACGAGGATTCACACTTAGTGCGAAGCTCATCTTCATAGTCTTGATAAATTTGTCTGCTCCTAATGACTTTATTTCTCGGTCTTTATGACCTATATGAAAACAAGTTAAGCGTGAATTTGATTTTCTTGCAGTAAAGAAGAGGAAGAATCTGAAATGAGCTACTTGTTGTGAACTTCATGTAGGAGGTTACATTGGAAGGGAGGCAATAAAGACTGGTACAAAATGCCAAAATTTTATCAATGATGACCAGTCCAAGAACGTTCTAGAAATGTTCTTTCAAATGGTTGTGAAAGCAGATAGGAGTCATCGGACTCTTTTAAATCCTCCTTCTAAAGATCCAGGATCTTCGTCTACTACAAATCAGGTAATTATTAATCAGGCAACTGCATCAAAAATTGTTGCTGCAACTATTGCCATAAGGATCAAACAATTGTGATCAAGGATATAGACCCCCTATATATAATGAAATGGAGCGAGAAGAGAAGCCTAGTCAGATGTTGGATGACATGAGGGACAATAGTTGAAACTTCAAAAATCTAAGAAATGGAAAAGCACAGAAAGCTCCTAAGGCAGTAGAGGATCAACCTGAGGAGGAATGCAAAGATGAAGATGTCGATGCATATGCCAATGTAGGATAAATCTAACACGACCTTTAACGCGCAAACCTTCATTTCAAATACTTGTTATTTACCACAAGATCAAATTCTAAAGACAATTCATGTCAAGCGTGAGTTTTTAAATGCAGCTTCTGTCTAGAACCTTGTTGACCACGGTAAAGCCAACAAGGAATTTTTGATCTCTATATTATTGGAGTCAAAGATTGTGGAAGTGAATCCTTTGATGCAACTCAATAGTGGTGGAATGCTTGTTTTATGGATAGTGCATTTGCTTCCAAGCATGCCATCTCCAGAATCAGGCTCGAGCATCCTAGTTCTGTTAGTGCGATTGATAGATGTGGGATATCTTCGGGTGCAGTCACAGAATGTACTGCACCTCTTCGAGTTCTTTTGAGGTAGCTTGTTGTAGCATTTCCTTCAATCTCATTGCTAGCCCACATGCACAAGTAGTCTTGGGTCTCCCTAGCTAAAGTTGCATAACCCGCAGATTGGCTGGCGCTCTAGATTATTCATGTTTATGGATTTTAACTCTAGTCTCAGTTCATCTTTAGTTCTTGCCTCTGAGCCAACACCTACTTTAGTCCACGCAAAATTATTGGTTCCTAATCTGCTCTTGTACATGTTTCAATTCGTGTTTCTGCTTTGGGTCTTAATTGTATTCTGCCCATGATACAGATGTTATACTAGTTCCTTTTTCATGTTCCTGTTCCCATATGTATCTCTATCCCTGCTCCTAAGCCTGCTCCTGCTCCTATTTTTTGTGGAGACTTATTTATCCCAATCATCCCCTTAGTTCCATATCTCAGAGTTTTTCCTTCACGATTTATTAAAATATAAAAGATTTTCTCAACTTCTTTCTCATCAAGGTAGGTACATACTATGGGTATATCCCTTAATGCAGACAAAATATCAAGTGAGGATACCAGGAAAAGTTGGGACCACCGTGGACCATCACCGAAGGCGTACGTCATCTCAATACCTGCACATTACAAATAATACATGCAAAAGAACGTTCAAAAATGAAATGGCTGGTCATGAGCACCACACGATAAAAAACATCTACAACGTATAGGCTAGTCATGTGTGCCATGCAAAAAATAATAAACAATATAGGGGGACAGGGTGGGATCAAAAGAAAGAATGAAACTACGTAGACGAAGAAGAAATGCTGATAAGAGAAGCTGGTGAAGATTTCTACAATAAAGAACGAATATAGTGGTCAAAAACTATATGAAATCCATGCATGCGATGTATACATACCCGTCCCCCTCCAATTGATGGTCTGGATCAATTCCATTCTCATAATAAACTCGCAAGATGCATCAAAATTCTCGATTAAGAGGAGGATTTTAACTCTTAAAAACTATATCCAGCACGAAGAAGGAAGGAAACTGTCCAAAGTTGGAGAATGAGGTCGAGCTAGAGCAATCTAGAGGATAGGAAAAATGCCAATAATGGTCAATCCATGTAGGAAGAAGCCCCTCCGCTGCACGACATCAAGAAGAAAAGAATGAAACTGCTGAGATGAAGAAGAAGATCGCGAAGGAGAAGTGCTTATATGAGAAGCTAGTGGAGACTCTTGCAATAAAAAGAGAACCCAGTGCCCCAAACTTGCATGCAATCCATGCAGGCAATGTCGGCATGCTCAACCACTCGAAAATATTGGTTCAATGGTCCAGATCGATTCCGTTACCATCAGCCCTGCAAGCAGTCATTCTTTCCCTATCGTTGTCCACTTGTAAGCTAAGACATAATAAATATACATAAGTACCTCAATATCTGATAGAGTCGTTCTATAACTTACTGCCCCAAAGTCCTGATGCAAACAAAAATGCTTGAAAGAACATGATGTGAAAAATTTGGACCCAAAGCCCTGTAAAATATGATTGTATAAAAAGGTTCCTATAAAAAACATGATGTGGACCATGCAAATCTGACTAAGCAAATCTACTTTGGCCAACAAATCCACTGGAATCAATTCTGGAAAACTCAATTTTCGAAAAGTTGGGGTATCGCAGACGCCCAATTTGGATCTCCAAAACTTTTAAAGCAACCCTTTAAAACTAAAAAATAAAAACTAGTTACCATAGGAAACTAAGTATTTACCATCTCATAATTTGCAAAACCGATGTATAATTGCCATTTGCATTGTATTCCATGCTCACAAATCCTATAAAATGCCCAGTATATAAGACTACGACAAACCCTAATATCACATAGTATAGGATTTTGGCAAAAACTAAAATCCAAAATTGCAACCCTAATCAACTATACACCCCCAACCATTGGGCATTTAGGCCATGACCCCCACTTTTCAAGATTATCACTTGGAGATATCCGCCTAAATAATTACTGTTTAGTTTTCATATTCTTGTTCTTTTATTTTCACCATTCCATTTACATGTTGTATGCTTCCCAAAGAAACAACCATCTGTAAAAGCAATCTATCCTTTGCTCCAACTAAGTCAGACCAATTGACAATCAAAGTTCGAACCATACTAGTAGCTTTAAGACTAACTTGATTCTTCTGATTAACTATTGTTTTTGTTTGTAAAGTCAACAGATCTCAAATACACTTCCAATCCAGCATCTTTCAGATTCAACTAAAATTGTGTGTTTGGCACAATTTGATGCATTACCTAATGTTAAGTTGGATATACCTACCTTGGTAAATCCAAAAGGCGTTCGCATTACGTGGTAAAGTTGTGAATTAAGTGTAAAACCGGGTGAGTGCAAGTCTCATTACGTGCAGTGTGCTGAGAATGAAGTGGGTGAGTGAGAGTCTCATGTTGTGTAGTGTGTCTGAGAATGGATCGTCATATATCCAAAGGGATGGTTCCAATATGATATGATATTAAAATTCTTAATTCGTTGGTACCTATTTAGTGGACTCGTAACAATAACTAATACAAGAAATTTATCGCGTGGCCGCCGCGAACATTTCTCTTTACCAACTTAATGTTAGTTCTAAACCCAAGCATTATGGAGGGCATTTCAAGATGAAATTTTTCAGAACGCCTAAATTTTTGTTCCATGGCTTCTTAAAAGGAACAACATTATTTGCACTATGCCCTACATGACAGTAAAGGGTATTCAAACTGCATTGCAACAAGGTGCTTTGTTGGTGTTATTCTGAATTGAAAGGATAGATGCATATATACATTGGGTATATGTATAAAATGAAAGTTCCATGTCGCCTATATGTGGTTACCAACATTTTAGAATATTTTACCCATGTATATAATTCCTTATGCAATTTTACTATGAGAAACTGTTGAGCACTCTAGATATGAGGGATGCTCACGACATGGTCCATGATTCAAAAAACTAGTTTAAGTTTTGTCATGATGTGCCCTACGAGACGCTGGAATTTCTTACGTGGGCGGTGACTTTCATTGGACACGGTAATATTTTGTCAAATGTTGCCCCTATAGTGCGACAAACATGGCTAAGCCTTTTAACAAAATGGTGAATTAATATTCTTTTGCAATCAGCTGCTTGCCGCCTAGCCAAGTACTTTTATACTTAGATGCTAGTTAAAGTAGTGGATCCTTGTCAACTATGTAGTACTTTAAGAACTATCTACTTTTATGTTGTGGCTTATTCATATTAGCATCTTTGCATGCATAGCTTTTGAGCTTCCTTTAGGATGTGCACAAGCGCAGGTGCAGCCACGTATAACGTGGAACCCATGTATACATCTGTTTTGTACTTGTGCACTTAGTTCAATAGTTTTATTAGTGGTCTTAGATCCTTTCTTCCATAGTTTTACTAGTGGCCTTACTTTCTTCAATAGTTTTACTAGTGGGCTTAGATCCTTTCTTCAATAGTTTTATTAGTGGCCTTGCTTTTTGCATGAGTAGCACCCAAAGGATTATTTTTCCAAGTAACTAGAGCAAGGCTTTAGTTTTATGAGGTGTCATAGAGGTAAAGACTTGGTTTGAAGATGAACATGAATCAAGTTGTATGGTTTAAAAGGGTGTCAAGCTTGAACGCATAATCAAATCATATTTAGAAGTGCATATATGTTGGACAGGTGTATGATTTAATGAAGCAAATATATAATACTCAACCATTGCTAAAATAGCAGCAAATGTGAATGGACACTACGCAGTGGCAAATATAGACTTCTACTTTTATAACAATCTTCTATTTCATGTAGCTTTTGTAAACAGCAATGGTATTTTTGCTTCCTGTTTATGATGTGCAAAAGCTCAAACACACCTAGATATGCGTGCAGGTGCTTCTGAATTTGGGGTCTTTCAAATGTTTTCCTATGAGTGGTCTTGCATTTTAGAACTCAAAAATTAACCATATCACAAAGTGATCGAAGTGCCAACACATTACAAAATGCAAGATATACACTCTAAGGTTGTAATATCAACTTATATTTCAAGAACCTGCTATGCGATTATCATGGCAGAGACATGGTATAGATATATGTTCTAAGGGGCAGCCTCCTCCACACCTCTACAACAATAGTATCGTGAATGCTGCCACATCCAGAATGTCACAAGCTTTTCCGAAACGAAGGTGCACGTTACTACCTCTTTAGAGTATAATACAGTTCTTTTGCTTTTTCTTTTTCTTCTTCAATTTGGGTGGTTGGAGAACCACCTTGATAGCTGCGTCAGAAACAGCCTTCACATTCTGCTCAAATCACACAATTATCTAATTTTAAGCAATGTACACAGAACAACAATTGGCATGAGCAAGAATATGTAGAAGAATATCAGCATTCATGCCAATCTAACTTCTAAAACGTTAACTCATGTGAAAAAAGTCTCGTCAGGGATATACCTGTTGTGTCTTTGAGCTGCATTCGAATGCTGCGCCAATTTGCTTCTTTAACTCTTCGCCCTAGGGAAGACCCAAGTATATAAAAGCTAGATCTACAAATTCTCACAAAACAGGAGTGCATATAAAAGCATACTACATCTCACTTGAACAGTTGTTATGGCAGAGGCACCAAGATGGTCTGTAAAAAACTGTTTATCATCTCGTAGATCTGCATAATTTTGGTTTTAATATAAAGATCATCATTGTCACCTCTAGTGATTCATGGGTTTCTTAACTAATTTTGTACCTACAAAAATTATTGGAACAGATGGTGCGTAATGTCTTAGTTCTGGTATCCACTAAAAAAAAAAGAAGAAACATAGTCTTAGAAGTCAAACTAAAGAAGCAAGCACAACCCTATATAGTATCCTCATTGATGTAATATAAGTTGCATAAGCACCTTTTTTGAGATGTTCTCATAGCTGGCCTTGCTGATGAGAGAAAAAGCCAATAGGAAAACATCTGCACCTCTGTAACTGAGAGGCCGCAATCTGTTGTAATCTTCCTGACCTGCAAATTGAGCATGTCAAAACATAAGTTTAACGTCTCTCTAAGCTTATAACATCTTTCAACCCCATTTTACTTTCTTATTAACATGAAAACGTTTAGAAAACAAATACCTGCCGTATCCCATAGCCCAAGGTTCACAGTGTTGCCATTCACTACCACGTTTGCACTAAAATTGTCAAAGACTATGGGAACATAATCCTGTTTCATGCTCGCATAAGTTCAAAAGCGATGGTATATACGGTTGGGAAATGGGTTCTTGGCGCTCACGCTCCGCTTGCGGCTAGGGCAGCAACAGGGGAAGGAGGCCGCCCTCCTATCCTCTTTTTCCGATACTGCTGCAGATCCTCTTTCAAACCAGATACTATGATCTGGTGCTAGTGGGGTTTGCCGATGCGCCAGAAGATTTTCTTCTTCAAAGAAATTGCTGATTTGATTCTGAAGCAGCTTCAAGGCGGTCTTGTGGATTCGTGGCATTTTGCTCTCAATCTTTTTAAGAATGATGATTTGTTAAGCAAATCACACCGAAAGGGCGCAGAGTCTATAAGGTGGAGCAGAATTGAATCCGAATTCATAAAGAGAGCAGTTTTGGGTCTGTTTGGCAGTCTTTTTAGTTGGATCTTCTATCCATTTGGTTTTTTCCCCTCCTCTTGCTCTTTCTTGCTAGCGGAAAGATCTAGGGATGTTTTCTTGAAAGGAGCAAAGTAAATTCTTGATCTTAAATTTACAGTTTTAAAATAGCATGTTAGATTATTTGAGATCGCCGAGCTAGGGATTTGAGTGTGTCCAGGAAGACGCTTCCATATCAAGACCAGATATCATGAGCCAGAATTTAGGGAGAGTTCTGGTGGCTGGGCTGTGTGTCTAGCCTATACAGGTTGGCTGACTGGAGCATCCCGACAATGCAGCATCTTACTTTAATCTCACATTTGGTTGTAAAGCTGTTGAATTTGTTCATAGTTTGAAGCATATTTGCTTCTCTGAGCAGCGCGGGAGATTGCTCAGGTTATTCCACATCTCTTTTCTCTTCATTTCTATTTCTGCAAGAGGTTTTCTTGGAGCATTCAAGATCTGTTTGTAGCTTGTGGAAAATGGGCATTTGGCTCCTATAGTATTCTGTTTAATTGGGAAGATGTTAATACTGTAGTACTGGTTAGACAGAAGAAGAGGTTGAGAGAGGCTCATGTGTACTTTAGTTACAGACATATTCTGATCCAGAAGGGATCATTTGTACGTAAACTATATCTGATCCATGAGGGATCTTTGTATTGTATTGTAATTTTTCCTATCTGATCAATACAATAACTTCTTACCTTCAAAAAAAAAAAAAAAGTTCAAAAGTAGAAGTGACCATCTAAAAAAACCCTTTCGGCCTACTAGATCACCTTTGCATTATGCAGTGTACAACACACCGAGCAAGGCCATCCTTCTGTTCTTTATTGCTTCATTACCAAAACTTGTGAATTCAACTATGCTCTGTTTTTAGGGCAGACAAAATGCATCAGAATACTCTTGCAAAAAAAACTTTCTAATCTTTAGCTAATGCCAGACTGAAGTAGACGGATTTTCCGATTTTGTTGCTCTATAGCAACCTGCCAGGCTCCAAATGCAAGGCGGCCGAATGAAGCTTTTATCTCCAGGAACGGACCTGAACTTCATCCTGTTTCAACGTGTCCTCTTCCATATTTTTTCTACCGGACAAACTTAAGACAAGTGTCCAGAACCACGCCATGGTCAGAGAGACGCAGCATAAGAACCCACAAATTTTTGTTACCTGGGTTATGGCGGCGGTGTGCAAGAGCAGAGCAAACTGGAGAAAGCATAGTCTCGGCGAGAACATCAGACAAAACGTGACATCCCTTGCAATTTTCTTCCGAATACCTTTTGCTTCCTATTTTTGGGTTGCCCCTAGGGGGGCAAACCCTCGTTTATGTGGGTTTGTGGCATATCCAGGTATATTCTGGCATATGCCTAGAATATTCTGGTGACTGCTCCAAACTGGCTGTTGCCAGTAAACTGGCGGTCAGACTTGTTGCCAGTTGGTGCTGTTCGAACCGCCTAATTGGAATGAAGTTTATGTTGTGGAGTGCAAGGATAAGCTTGAATGAATCCAAGAAAGAGTGTTTCCGGCTAGACCCATGTTTTCTGAGAAGGTAGGCTCTGGGATCTCCATCTTTTCCTGCAACATCTGTATGATTTGTAGCATTGTGGTCCTTTTTTTCTAGGTGTAGAATCCATCGTTTAGAGAAATTTATTCACTGACTTTTCCAGTGTAGAGTAGTCTTGCTTTGCTGTTCTTAAGCTTACATTTCTGTTTCTGCACTTGCTTATCGTCGGTGATTCTGTTTCTGCACTCAGTTGTTATTGATGAACAAATTGTTTCTATACATTATGTGAATACTTGCATAATCCAAGCTAATTTGTGATGGCTTTAGCTAGGTAATCAATCTTGGTTCATGGCAGTAGGAAACAATGGGAGCACCGACAGTATCTGCAGTTCCCCAGGTGAGGAGCAAGGTAGTTCAAATGGTAGAACAAATAGGAATTCTGATGAACATCTTTCTCTGCCAGAAGAACAAGCTAAGGTAAGACTTAATATTAAATCATTGCAGGTCGTTGAGCTACGAAATCCTCTTGGTCAATTGTCAGGAAGATCTCTGAACTTTTGTTCGGCTGATTGTCTAAAGCATTATCTTCGAGCCCGAAATTGGAGCCTCAAGAAAGCTCACAAAATGCTCGAGGAATCTATCAAGTGGAGGGAAGCATACAAGCCTGAGGATATACGCTGGGTAACAACTGTACAATCTTCTGTAATCATTCTCTATTTTAAATTGCATATTGTCTGCAAGACAGCCAAATCTTCAGGCATGCATCTTAGCATAGGCAGTATCTTAACAGTTGCAAGTATATGTCAGATTTGTAGCTGTTGGACTAAGGATTTCTTGGTTTCAGAATCAGCCAGCCAAGGATCGCTACAAAATAAGGCAAGCCTTTGTTGCTGCACATGGGAAGTCACTTATTGTAGCGGATTATGGGCAGGTTTGGCTGGCTATATGAAAACTTCAAATTTACTCACCTACTAGTTTATTCGTTAACCTATAAATATATTTGGTTTTGATGAAGTAGACTTCAATTTTTACTGTGATTTCTTGCATTAATGCTCCATGAATGATTTAACATAAATGATCCTTGCAGGTAATTCCTTAACTTTGCAGTGCTCATATTTCTCTGTAAAAAATAGGGCCTCTGAAATATTTATTGCTACAGAATACTTGGTAGAGAATTTCATTGTAGCATTCCAATGATCACGCCCAGTTTTTGAGATTTTTAACATAAGCAATACCTTAGATCTTAGTCCAAGTATTGTCGCATAATCTATTCTTGTCTTCTTGATTATAAAAAATAGTTATTATTGAGTTTTTGGGTTGCCTCTAGGGGAGCAAACCCTCGCTCAGGTGGGTTCTTAGCATATTCTAACGATATGCTGATATATACCTGGTATATTCTAAAAACTGCTTCAAACCTGCTACCGTCCTTAAACTGGCAGTCACCCTCGTTAGTGGGCGAAGCTCTTCTTACCGTGCAATCGGTAGCCGGAACAAAATCTAATGCATTGATCTGCAAGAATTGCATTCCAGGTCCCCATTATAATCCCTCAAAGCTCGAGCCGAGCCCAAGCAACATCCCTATTCTTTGCTTGTGAAAGCCTTATTTTCTATAGGGTTTTCAATCGGTCTGAGTGTCTGTGCTTAGGCTCTGCTTGTTCGCAGATAGGGAGGCGACATCATCCTTGTGTTTATCGGGGCAGAGGCCAATGTCAAAATTTACAGGAAAAACATTCTAAGGATGTGGGCAAACTTGCTTGACCCAAATTCTCGTCCCATGTGGAGGCATGGCACATGGCTCTGCAAATTTCGGAGGCATGGATTGATTGTAAAAACATGACTTTGAACTATGATTTAAGCCACTTCACCCTCGGGACATGGAGGGCAACCCTCCGTGCGCAGCACCTTGTTTCCTCTGGATGGGAATCCAAAGAATTTGGGAATCGAATCTTGGCGAGAATCGATTATATAAGTGTAGATAAGAAGCTCGTCGGGCAAAGAAATGGAAGTTGAACATTGGCAAATTCACCTCAATAGTTGTATATGTATGAAGCCCATTTCATATTCTATGATCCAAAAGGGCTACGATGATTTAATTCAAGGTCAAGTTGGGTAATACAAACAATCTATAAATCTTTGGTAGTTGTAAGTGCAAGAAATGATCACAGCTCTATAATTTGGTGTATTATTATACCCTGGAAAGGGGCTACCATGATTTAATACAAGGTCAAGTTGGGTACCTATTAGTTGATTGTGATTGCAAAGACTAATGACTTTGAATGAAGGAATCTTAATTGTTGCTTGTTTCCTCTATTTATTCTCCTCGCCATTGAATAGAGCTTTTTGGATGTGATGTTAATTGTCATCAATTGATTGTATAGTTTTGCTTAAGATATGCAATTTTTAGCTTTTACTGGAGCATAATACAGTGTGTATATGGACAACTTTCAAGTGGAATTCTTAAAAGATCAAATTATTCAGATGCGTGGCCACACTAAAGAAGATACATTAGAATGTGGATCTATTATATGGATTATTAGAATACAATAGTTTAATGAACAGATTGAATGCCAGCAAACTTATCTAAGGCTTCTCTAAAGTTCACATTTCTGGTTACGAATATATTGTAAGCCATTGTGGTAAATGGCTTATATTTAAGAGGATGATCATCATCAATTAATTCTTCAGGAACCTGTATCTCTGCGTCGCCGTCTGGACCATAGAAATATGCAATTGAGACTCTTGCATTATCTTTATTTGGCACAACTCGATGCATTACGCTTATGTATCTCCCATTGGTCAAAGCCTATATTTAAAGAACCATGTATTAGCAACTTTGGTACAATGTATAGAAGGCAGAAAGAAAAGGTAGCGAACCTGAAACAGATCCCCAACATTGACCACAAAAGCATCTTTCTCGGGCTTAACTGCAACCCATTTGTCTCCTTTCTTCACTTGGAGGCCACTAACATCCTGATAGAGGATAGTCAAAGCATTCGGGTCGGTATGGGGTCCAAGGCCTATGGCAAGGGATGGTTGAGGACAAGGGGGGTAATAATTAATCCTGAGATTAGCACCGCCGGGGGTAAATTGTTTGGCATATGTGTCGGAGGGAAGGTGAAGGCTACGGGTGAGGAGGGAGACAATGGTGGAGGATAGGGATTTCATGTGGGAGCCATATTGGGTGAAGGTGGTACTGGGGTAGGGAGGGGGAAAAAAATGGCACAATAGTGAGAGTGCAATTAAGTGATATAGAATAGAATATGATATTGAGAATGACAAGAAAAAAGTGGTGAAAAAAAAAAAAAAAAAAAAAAAAAAATTGATTTGAGGGGTGGAAAAATACCAGATTTTCTGCCTAATGGAATCATCGGGGTAGACGCTGTGGAGAAGATCAGCAACATCGGAGGTAGGGAATGCTGTGGTGCCGAAAGCCTCCTGCCATTGGCGGTATGGAGTATGCGAAAAATGCTTGGCATTTCCGCCGTAGCCCCGGAACCGATTTGCGCCTCTGGCCAGCTCCTTAACCTCAACCGGAAGCTGGAAAAAATTGTGGGACGCCTGCACCATTTCTTCCACCAGCTCTCCGGGAACCCCGTGATTCTTCACCTGAAAAAAACTCCATTCCCTGCATGCTTCCCCAATTTTGGCCGCCAAAGTGTCCGCATCTTCCAGCAGATCCAACACCGGAATTTGTAGCTCCGGATCGAATCCGTCGTGCGGCAGATTTGCCCTGGATTCTTCCGGAAGAATGAACTCCGCCGGTAGCTCCTCCACCTCGTTTGCCGGAAGAACATCTATCTTCATCGCCTTCTCCGTTTCCTCTTGCGCCATATCTACGTTAATGTTAGAACAATGGGCCATTAATTGAACACTTCAATGTTAAAATTGCTCTTGGGCTGCCCCTCTATGTGCCATGCTACAACCCTTAAATATCTTGACTTGGCATCTTGCCCCCCTTGCATCCGTCCATATAGTTCCCTCCAAATCTCACCATTTTTTAGGGTTTCTATGCCAACCATACTTTGCAAGTACCCCCTTGTCTTTTTGCCTGCGTTTTCTTGCATATGTCAAAACTTGAGCAAGGACACTAGTTCACCTGCCAATGGGCTTATTTGAGCTTGCAATTCGTTCCTAACTAACATTAGAAAAAAGAGCTTCCATTTGAAGACAGATGCATGGAAAAATGCAAAACAACAATAAAACAAATGTGCTTCCGTTCAAAGAAAGATACATAGAAGACATGACATCGTGCAAAGTATGGACGTCTGAACCAAACAAGTTTCAACGATTAGGACCTAGATGACAACCAAGAACCACATGGAAGACACAACACTATGCAAAATGACAATCATAAAAGACAAATGAGACCATGCAAAGAATAGACGTATGAATCAAACAAGTTTCAAGGATTTGGGCCTAGGTGACAACTAAGAACCATTAATTTTTTGCAAGGTTACTATCCTTAACAATTATTTTAATCCATAAATCTAGGTGTAAGTGCACTTATTAGCTAAACGTCTAGCATTTTTGTGTTAATAAGACAAAGAAGAAAAACGTGATGGAATATGAAATCGCGACAAGGTGTAAAGGAGCACATGGGTAGTAAGTGTCATACTTCATGGAGTTACAAAATATTTCGGCATATTCCAAGTGTCATATCCATGATATTTTCTTGCATAATTATGAAACGTTCAATTGATTAAATTTAAGAGGTTTATAGGAAAATAATTCACACCAGACCCTGATTACTGTCATTTTAGCCTAAAATTATGGCAGGCAATCCTTTGGCCACTTCCCTTCTTTCCTCTGCTTCTGTTTCTTTTCTTTCTTTTCGCAGGCCAGGCTCCTCTGTTTCCTTGAATCTGGCAGCAAGCACTGCTCCGTCCAAATCTCTTGCGCAGATTCAAGCAGTAGCAGAGATCCAAGCACAACTGCAATCGGAGAAGGGATGCCCTATTTTTCTGAAAATTCCCTCTGATGAGAAAGATAACAGATTTATGCAAGCATTCACTCTGGCTATGGCAGATTTTGCCGGATTTATCCTCCTCAGGTCCCTGCCCATCATGATTCTCGACTATGTGGCTTCTTACTGAAGCAAGTTTTTCCTTCAAGAATAGCTTCAATCCTTCTTCCCTATGCTCGTTCTTCAACGGTACTTACCACTGGATTTGAGCAAAGAAAAGAAATCACATGTTCTTAATCGGGATCTGGATGTGAATTACATCCTGTAATTCATGGAAGCAGGGCCAGTATGCCCTGGTATAGCTTCGGCGGCCTTATAGCCTCGGCGCAATGACTTCAGCGGCAAGGCCGTCGGCGCCTCTCGATTGGCGGCGCCTCGAAGCCCTACATGGCATAATGGCCATGCTCCCCTGAATTATGTAGTCCATAATCGCGTCTATATATTGTAAACTATTTCCATATAGCCACTGCTCATGCCACCTAATTACCAACTCAATTCTTAAACTTCTTCTGGAGTAGAAGAGGATAATAACCCTCCCCTCGAGTAGATTATGGCAAATAACCCTTGCCCAATTCCAAAAGACTTTTAGACCAATATACTAGGTTCAATTCGAGGCCACGTTGCAGAAATAGAGACACTTATCTGCCACAACTCACACTTAGCACGGGTTTTGATGCAAAAATACAAATTTTTATTGTAAAAAAACTAAGATTTTGACCTTTCAGATCAATATACTATTTCCAATTAGAGGTGGCATGGCAAAGATAGCATCCCGGGGGGTGCATATAATGTGAAGTCTATATGGCATGTGCGTGCATAGGGTCCAGAGAAATTATCCCTTATACGGGATTTTCCTACAAAAATATCCCTTATATTTCATATACCCCTACCATATTTCCTTACAAATATATACGGAATTAAAGCAAAAAAAATCCCCTCCCATACTTATACGGTACGGTACGGTACGGTTTTGGCCCAAAGAAAACCCCCTACCGTACACGCACATGTTTTGTACGGTTTTTTCTGTGTGCACCCCCCGGGGATAGCATACTCTTCTTTGCCACATCTCGTGCTAAGCGTGAGGGTTAATGCAAGAATTCAAATTTTAATTGTACAAATTGGATGCCACATGGCAAGAATAGCAACCCATTCTCTGTCACATCTCGCGCTATGCACGAGGGTTAATGCAAAAATACCTATTCATGTTGTAAAAAAACTAAGATTTTAATCTTTCAGATCAATATACTGAATCCAATTGGATGTCGTATGACAAGAATAGTAGACCCTTCTCTACCACATCTCGTGCAACAATGCAAAAAAAATGAAAAAAGAATTGTTCAGCTCATTAAACTGCGAAACATCATTTCGCTTCAACATTTTCTCCAGTGCCATGGCATGCACTATTTCCTGTTTGAGCAGGGTCATGGTATCAGCCACCTCAGTCCTAGATAGAGCTTGAACTTCCGCTCCTTTAGCTCATACAAAAGTTCCAAGCTTAGCCTGCCTCCTCTGCGGCTCTGTGAAGTAAACCATTAGCATCAGTTAGAACAATAAAGAAAAAATTGAAACTCCCTTTAAAAGTTCCAATTTTGTCCCATTCTCTGTTATATTTTTTCCCGTTTTGTTGTCTATGATCCATGGCAGATCTCGCCAAAATAGACAAGAAACAACTTTTTAACCAGATCAAGTTTGGAGTCTTTTTTTCTATGGCCACCCTATTTCTACGCTTCCAAATAATCCAACAGCAGAGAGCTCTGGTTGTATTCTCAATTTTAGAATTTGCATCCAAATATTTTCTCAAGCAATCGGTGCCCTTCGATTTAATTGTGAGGCCCAAGACCAAAATTCCTCCAACCATGGGCATTCAAAAACATGGTTTGATGTCTCTTTAGTGCCATATCCCATTGGACACTCATTGCTCACTGTGACATCATATTTGCTTCTAATGGCATTAATATGTAAGCTTCGATGTAGCACAAGCCATCCAAAGACCTTAATTTTGTTTGCCATATATGTGTACCATCTCTTCTGACATGTGTCTGCCAATTGTGCTTCTACACACTGCCATAATGAGTTTGCCCATTAGGGTTTCATATTTATTAGTCTCGTGTAAATATCTTTCACACTATATCCATCTTTCTGATTCAAAATCAGTTATTTGAAGTAGACTATTTTAAAGTCGCACTCCTCCAGAAATTCCATCTATCTTCTCTATCTTAAATTTAGATATGGTTGGGTAAAAACATGTTGGAGGCTTTGATGGTTGGTGTCCAATTGGAATTTCCTTCCCAACAAATAGTGCCTCACAAATTTTTAGTGCTCTCACAACTGCTAGCAACTCTTGATCGTGAGTTGGGTAGCGAGTCTCGACGTCATTCATCTTCCGAGAGTCATATGCTTTGACTCTTTTCTCTTGTATTAGCACTGCTCTGGTTGCAATATTGCTAGCACCCGTTGCTATCAACTTATCCTTCTCTGGATCTGGCAATGTTAGAACTAGGGCGGTTGTCAATACTTCTTTCAGCTTCTTAAATCCTGCTGTACCTTCCTGTGCCAATGATCCACCTATTTCTTAACCTTCTCTGCTATGATGAGGTCCATCAGTGGTGCTGCTATCTTGGCAAAGTTTTTGACAAACTTCCTATAATAGCCTGCTAAGCTCAAAGAAGCTTCTCACATCGTGTACGTTCTTTGGTGTTGGCCATTCAATTACTGCTTGAATCTTTGCGGGGTCTATAGAGATCCCATCGACTAATATGACGTGTCCCAAATACTCTACTCTTGTAGTGGCAAAGTGACATTTGGACAGCTTCGCATAGAGTTGATGCCTCCTTAGCTTCGCAAGTACCCTTGTTAGGTGCTGGACATGCTCCTTCGGGGTCTCACTACACACCAGGATGTCATCGAAGAATATAATGACGAAGGTGTCGAGAAACTCATGAAATATGTCATTCATAAGTCTCGCGAAGTTTGCTGGAACATTGGACAGTCTAAATGGCATCATTATGAATTCTTAGTGGCCTTATCTCGTTTTGAAGGCCATCTTGTGGATGTTTTCCTCCTTTATTCTGATTTGGTGATAGCCCAAATCTCAAATCTATTTTGGAGAAGACTTTAGCACCTTGGAGTTGATCGATCAAATTGTTTGCTCTGGGTAAGGCGTACTTATTCTTGATAGTGTGCTTGTTCAATTGACAGTAGTCAATGCACATTCTCAAGCTCCTATACTTCCTTTTGACGAATAAGATGGTGCCCCAAATGGAGAGATGCTAGATCTTATGAACCCTAGGTCTGATAGCTCCTGTAACTGTCTTTTCAGCTCTGTGAGCTCATGGGCTCCCATTTTTATACGATGCCTTAGTCGTAGGCTTTATACCCGATTCGAGTGATATCTCACATTCTACTCCTCTATAAGGAGGGAGTTCTTTGATCTCATCTGAAAATAAGTCATAAAACTCCTTTATTAATTTGGCCACTTGCTTGGGTAGCTTGCTCAATGTTTTGTCTTCCTTATCAAGATATGTACTACCTCCTCTTTCTTAATGCATTTAAGTAATTTCTTACTAGACATGCATTGCATGATTGGGGTGACCTCTTTACCCGTCATTTCAATGATCTTATCGTTTGGAGCCGTCAATATTATTTTTCGCTTCCCGCAATCGATCATTGCTTTTCCTGGAATGAGGTACTCCGCCCATACTTTGCCCCCACTCAGTGGCAAGCTATAAGGCCTAGTCCACAATGTTCCCTGATAGACTCTATACACCAGAGGGATCAATTGTGATCAGACAAGTCTTTCTTATCAGTCGGTCTAGCCCCACCATCCACAACCAAGCGGGCTTTTATACACTAATGAGGTCTATCACTAGAAGCATACTAATTCATGGCTTCTAGGTCTCTACCCCCCTTGACCACTGGTCCTTGCAGGTTCTAAAGATCCAACCGCTATCCACCGTTGGATCGGAGAGGGTTATATTACAGAACCTCCCGAATATACTTTTTAATAGAATATTCGAATGATTATTGCAATAAACTCCCGAATATTCTTTTCCAGAGAATATTCAGAGCTTTCTGGCACAGCTCTGGCGCTTCCCGGCATAGCTCTCCTTCGGCATGACTCTTCTATGAACCCTCCTCGCCCTCATCATCGCCATAGCCATGGTTTCATCGTCGGAGCTAAGAAGAGCTTGTAGATCCTTTGTATTTTCTTGCATAAAACTGTTGTTCCTTTCTTCCTCTTTGCAATAAACATTTTCCAAGCTCTGGCTATGGCTTTTCCCTCTTTCCAAGCTCTGGCTACGACTTCTTCCGAAGAAATTTTCATCACCCATCGCCGTTTTATGCCCGCCCAACTTCGCAATTCCTGCCATAGCCATTTTTTCTCCACCAATTTCCCCCATAGCCATTTTTTTCAAAGGACCCATTTTGCAGAGCATAAAAGAGCTGCCTTTGCTGCTCATGCTTTGCAGAGCATCGCCGACCCGTCTGAGGAAATGCTGGAGTGAGTGCTCCACCCAATCATCTTCAAAGAAAGGACGAGCAGAAGGTAATTTTGTGGTTCAGAAAATCTTGTAGGCTAAGTCTCTCATGCGAGAACAGTTTCCTTCCAAGCTCTATTACCAGAAACATCCTGATACAACTCAAGAAAGAATCTGCAATCCTGCATCAGGGTTTTCAACAGACTCAGAAATTTAACCTCGCTGAAAAGATCTACATCAACAAGGCGCTTGCTGTGGCCATCCTTGAAACCGATTAATTCCGGAGGGGGAGGCAAAAAGCTGGTGAGATATAAGCTCAAACTGGCTATGGAAAACCTGCTCGGATCAGTGGTTAAGGGAGGTCAACCTCCTCCTCTCGCTCTCGGCCTGCCGGCCTCGAGGGTTATTTTGCATAACCCTCTCACGGAGGAGGTTAACCTCCTCTTTCCAATACACAAGAAGTGCGCACAGAATGAACACATCATTATCATCATCTATTGAAACAAATACAAATTATATAGATCTAATCTATCTACTCTAATCAATCATGATTAAGGTTCTTTAGTCAGTTGGGAAGGTCAGATACAATCCGGCCTTCTAACAGTCGGGAAGCATACACTGGAGGTCGCTATCAACATTTATCTGATGCCCTGGAAAGTGTTTATACTACTGTAACAGTCGATGCGAACGATGAACGGAGAGGGCGCCTACTAGGCAAATTTGCTAGGTAGAATCAAAATTTAAGCAACAACAAAAATAGTGCCAGCTATACAGCTGCTTCAACTAATGGAAAGAGGGATGAACGACAAAATGTGACATGGGAATTTGCTATTGGCTTCTATTTTGAATGAATACGGCCACTGTCGTTAGTGGAAATCCGGCCTTAGGACATTGATATTGGAGACAACGCATTCATCAATTAAGAGCTCCCATTAACATAGAATGTGTTCACTTATGCTTCGGGGGATTGAGAAAGAGAAATGTTCACGAAGCCTTGGATGCCGCAATAAATTTCTTGTATAAGTAAATAAGCGTGTACATTCATGGCTTCCCAAGAAGAGCAGTTGGTTGGAAGGGAGCCAATGGAGGCCATTAATGGAACCTCCCTCACAGGTTCAATGGTTTTAGTTCATTTCTTCGCCCTTCCAACACGGAATAGTTTTTCCTCGCCCTTCCAGGACGGAACCGTTTGCAAGTTTAGGTCAGTTGACAACGTTGGCTAGTCTCCCTACTCGCTGATCGCCTGCATAGGAGGTTTGTTCGGTCTCTGTTCCAACTCTTCACGATCCGTTACGCTCAAGGACTCTCTCCATTTTTTGTTGATCTGTGGCATGAGCGAGCTGATTAACATCTCTTATCCTAAGCTAAAAAAAAATGGTGAGTTTTTCGTTTTGTTTTCTCTTACAGATAATCTTTCCATTTTGTTTTGCATCGTCTGGCGATGGATTGACAGGTTCACGTTTGCTGATCTATGTCGTTCTTGCATTTGCTGCCTTTGCTCAAACAACTGGCGAACTCTCTCTGTCTCTGCCTCAATTCTTTGTAGAATCTGCATCCTTTGCAAGGCCTGCAGCATCCAGATTTTAAATTAGGGCATGATTAAGCAGAAATCGAAATTTAGGATCTTCAAATCATAAAGTTGACTAAGGACAGACATGCACGCGTCTCATGCTTTCCGCCCTAGCATGTTTATCCTCATGTTCAAGCTGCCGTTCTATCATTTTCCTGGCATTGTCCAATTGCTTTTGGGAGATAAATTTCTGCAACATCGTATCAGCCTCGTGGGCTCTTTGTACCAGTTCCTGTCAAGGTACATTTGAATGTAAGATATAATTGCATAACCTAGCAAAATTCAGAAGCTAGAACGATATGACATGGGGTCGTACCTGAACCCTTCGTTCTCTCTCAGCCATGGCTTCTCTAACAACGTCTTGACGCTGCTGTTCCTTCAGCTCCTCTCTCCTCTTTTTTTCTAGTTCTGCCTGTCTATGCCTTTCCTCCTGTATTTGTAACTTTCTCCTCAATTCCTGAGTAAATCATGGAGCTATTCAGTTTCATGGTGTGGTTGCCTTTTCCTGACTTTGTAAATTAATCATGCAAGGCTTACTTCTTGTCGTTGTTCATATTCCTGTTTTCTTTTTTCCATCAGCTGCTGGAAATGTTCAATAGCTTGCTGATGCCGTTCTTCGGCTTGTTTGCGTACCTCAGCATTATGTGCAGCCCTCTCTTTTTGCTGATGTTCTAATAATTTCTGCCTTTCTAAATCCCTCTGCTGCATTTCTTCTTGTCTCTTCCTCAACAACTGTACTTGAAAAGTAAGGATAGAAAACATAACTGAGAACAGTTTTTATGCAGTTAGATTATGTTCATTGACAAAGATATCTATCAGTGTAAACTTGCAAAATAGTGACCTCCTGTTGTGCTTCTGCTGCTCTTTCAAGCTGTTTCCTAAATTCCTCCTGTTTCTGTATTCGCTCTTGTTCTCTTCGGAGTATTTCCTTATGCATTAGCCGCTGGATTGAAGAACAATGGAAAGAAATATTTAAATTTCGTAATACCAGCAAAGCAAGTAAAACTTTTATAATATTTAACTGAAACTAACTTCCTGTTCGGCTTCAAGGGCTGCTGCTTCCTGTTCCTTTTGGTATCTTTCTTGTGCTAGCTGCTTACTTCTCTTCTCCATGGCTTCTTCCTGTAAACTCCAAAAATACATGAATATGACAGTATATTGAGTCTTCTACGTAATCATGTTCACACAACAGCTTTTTGTTTTCAAGTACCTCCTTCTGCTTCACTAACTCCCTCCTCCTCAATTCCTCTTGCCATTCTTTGTCTTTCTTCTGCTTTTCTAACTTCTGCAACATGATCGAGGAAATGTGAAAATCTGTGACTCCACATGGTAACCATGATATTGATCATACAAAACGTGATTACCTTCCTTTCAGATTCTTTCTTCTGTGCATCTACTCTTGCTTGGTTGTCACTGAGTATTTGCTGGAACGTCAAAGAAAGCGTTAGTAAACATCTCAGGAAATGACTTGTCTAGTAGAACAAACCTGCCGAGCTGCTTCATATTTGGCCATTTTCTCCAACTCACGTTGCTGCCTTCTCTGAGCATTTTCCATCCTTAATCTCTCCTGAGGAAATACAGTTTCCGCCAAGTTTCATGTTAGGTCAAGATTGTATGTTCATTCCCGAGGCCCTCAGAATACTAATGCAAAAAAAGCTTAAGCAAGATGACAATGGCCAATGTTTATGAAGGACATCAACAGGCATAGCCAGGACTAAAATTATCAGGTAACAAGCCGAAGGAATGCAACCTGCTTACTATGTATAATTACCTTTTCAAGTAGGCCTTTGTCACCTGCACTTTTAATTTTACGTGCTGCTTGTTTTTTCCTGTCAGATTCCTCATTCTCCAAAATGCGTGTTCGCTCTGTCTTGAGCTTTAGTAGCTTGTCTAAACTCAGAAGTACAGAAGCTTCAGGCAATAATATCTTGGTGTTTTTTAAGTCTTTATAGCTTGCTCAAAAGTAGGTGCATAAGCTTAATTAAGAATGTACTTTCCAGCAGTATTGGGCTTAATTAGTACCTATGAAGCAAACACCGCCGTACAAAGGACATCTTGCACTATGCGCATTGCTGCATTGTTTGAATTAAGTTATAGGATTCCTATATTTTGTAGATGAAGCTTTGTTTTAAAAAAGAAAAATTGGGATCTGCTCAAAGGCCTTTGCATCGAACCTCTTCTTTGATTTTCATGATGATCATATTTGATCTGTTGAAGTTGTCTGATGAGCCCACGTTCTGCAAACGCATCAAATGGCCTGAAAAAAATCCAAAATTCCTGCATCATTTCTGGATACAGATAGCAGTAAGTCCAACTGAAGAATGGAATATCACCTGTAAACAACTTCACAAGGATCAATTCCAAGGTGAAGACAGGCCTGTAAAGATCTTGGACTGGACAATCTAACGTCTTCATCTGCCAATTGCAACAGAAAATGTTGGAAAAACGTCTGTAAGGAAGAGGAGAAAGGCAAAGGTCAAACAAAGGATACCCTTTGCGCTTTCAAGGTCATCGAGGGTAACAAGAGGCCTGGGCTTTTCCTGCCGGACTCCCTTTTTGGTATCAATGGCATTCTATAGAAAGCGAATGTGCAGTCAGAGGAGGCAGACAGCAGGCTGCAAATGCATGCCAAATTTTGAAGGAAAGAATTTTACCTTCCAGGCCCTGAGCATCTGCTCTGTCCATAGGTCCGGAGGTGCAGAAGGGTCTTTGACTACAGATCCTGGCGGAGTTGGGGAAGTGCTACGGTGAGCCATGGTTTCCAAATCCAGGCACTTCAGCAACAACACGCAAAACTATCCTGTATTTGAATTTGAATATATTGTGATAAAAGAATTTCGTGTCTGGGATGGGCGCCAAAGGGTGTGTTCAACGCCAAAAGGTATGCCCGTGCCGTGTGGCATGATCTGGACCATAAAAGCCACGAAACATTAAACCCAGCCCTAAAAAGTTTGCAAAAATGGACAGGTGCGACGAAGGAATAAAAAGGGGCGCACCGATGCTGCATACACATGAGATACAGATGAAGGCAGATTCCGCTTCCTGTGGTCAAGGTAAATTTATAATTCTTAGCTCTGCAAACCCATATCTTTTGATTTAGACTTCGTGCATAAATTCCTATCCTTGGTTCATATCTATAGTTGCTGTGACGTTATTTTGATTCTCTCTTTTGCCACATCTCTGTGAAGTAAGGATATAGATTTAAGTCTCCTTCGAATGCGAACAAATGCTTGGAGCTCATACCTCTTCTCTGAGTACAGCAATGGATTTATCGACAAATTAGTGCTTGATATTCATAGTCATGATGACCTTGCAAAAGGGATGCAAGAATGGAAAGATATTAAATATACGCTAAAGAAGACAAGAACTAAAGCAGCTCTCATAGCAGTTTTGCCAAATTAGGAAAACAATACAAACCCAAATAGGGGGGTGTCACAGCGGTGTGACAGAATGGAGAATATAAACTAGAAGGATACAAGAAGAGGGCCAATGATCTTGAGTGACCAATGATCTAAAATTAGAGAGGACCCAGGATACCTATGGAGTCCAACAGTAAGATTGTTTTCTGCTGGCTCTATTATAAATGATGAGATGCATTTAATTGATCTTCCAAGAATGCTATTTTGTTATCTGTTGCTTGAAACTGATATGCATATGCATGGTAGATAAAAAAAAAAATCATGCCCTTTTTGTCGTGATGCTTTTTATGGGTGCAAGATAATTGGGACTGCATTCCGGCATGGACCGGTGGGGTCCTGCGACCGGTGTTAGCCGGGAGCGGGTCACGGGTCCTGCCGGAATGCGGGACCAATTTCCTTGCACCCACAATATAGTACTTGGGGAGCCATTTTTTCCCTATGCTTTTTTGTTTTCCTGTCCGCCTTTCAGGGATGGCCATGGCCGCCTTTCAGGGATGGCGAAGAAGGCCAAAGTAACGATGGAGCAAATTGAGTGCAATGAAGGCAGCATCCCTGTAAATCACCTCATTATAAAGCTTTTGTTTGTATTTCGACGGTTTTTTAGTTTAGGCTTTTCGAAAAAAAAGGGACCCTGAAATTATAGGGTCAAACATCAGGTTTTTTCAATCTGAAAAACACAGTCGAGATTCAGTGGATTCAATCCGTCGGCCCCTGCCTCCGTCCCCTGCTTCCGTCGGCCCCTGCTGTCCCCTTCTAACCGGCGCCGCCAATATTCCTGGCGAATAAATGCCAGAAAAGCAAGAAAAGGACAAAATTTTAGGGTCCATTTTTTTTCTTCAGTGAATTTCGGCGAAATTTCGAGGTGACGTGGCAGATCCACAAGCGGCTGACGCCGAAATTTCGAGGTCGCCAAAATTACACCTTCCTAAAACTTATGTATTTGCTTGTCTTTGTAGGGATTCTCCACAGGCGTCTAGCATGTCGGAATTTGATGGATCTTGGGTCGCTAGATTTCAAGCTATGGCCACCAGGTTCAAGCTTTGGTAAAGCTTGCTTTGCTACGGCAGTACTTTTTTGCAAAGCCATACAACCAGTATTCCTCTGTTTTTGCATTCCTCTGTTTTTGCATGCAAGCCAGACAAATAGTATTCCTTTGTTTTTCTTAATGCCATGCAAGCCATAGTGCAGGAGGATTTGATCTTAAGATCTGCCTGACATAGACCTTGATGCTGAATCCAAATCCAGCATCAGGGATGGTTCAATTTGTTAATTAGGTTCCAATTTTTCTTCCTTAGCTCCAAGGCTTTGTCCCGCAATCTACAGCACTTGTATTGTGTCCACGTTTAAGCATAGCTCCACTGTTTAAGCATAGCTCCACTCCTGTTTCTTCCCTTTCTTCTCTAGCCAGTCTTGTCTAAAGAGACAGAGTACCTAATACCATTCTGCAATAGAGGAATGCCACGTGGCACGTTTATATTAACACACAACAAAAAATGGTGACCCAAGTGGTATATTGAAGCGTGTAAATTCATAAAAGTAATTTATATTCACTTAAACTGGGGATGTGCAAAATGCAATTAGACTTGATAAATGTCTCGTCTATTTATATATTGCGACGGCCAGGGCCGTTGCGAACATTTCTCTTTCTCAACTCCCTTGCATTCCGAATGTGCGCCAAATAACCCTGCATTATGGTTCTAATGTTAGTATCTTTCAAGAACATGCGGGATTTGAACCTGCACCATTGTCTTGTGTTCCTTGCCCATTAGATACATAGATGCCGACATCAACCACCAAAAAATCCTTTTTGAGGTTTTCTTTTCTCTTTTCTTTTTTTCCTTTTAAAATTTCCTTATCTGGTTTTTTTTTTTTTTACTTTTCCTTTGTTTTCTGGTGTGTGTGTGTGTGTGTGTGTTTTTTTTTCCTCCTTCTGCAACCATTCAGTAGCTATAATATAATGTTTTATCACAGGTTTATGGGTTTTCATTCCAACATTGGCTGTGAGCCATTGATGGGCAGGATATTCGTGGCATTGTTCCAGATCCATGGCTATTATCAATTCACCAGAAAAATTCCATGCCAAATCCTATGGTCTCGATTGGACATATATATAGTCTAAAAAGAGCATTTCCATAATAAACACACAATTTCTACAACGGTGTATAAAGAGCATTTATATAATTTCTACAACGGTGTATAAAGAGCATTTATATAAGATGTGGCTTGCAAAAGGACGCATAGCCCGAATAAATCACAAAGATGCATATCCCAAATGAATCACAAAGATGTGGCTTGCATGACGATGCATAGCCCGAATAAATCACCGACAACCCGGAAGACTCATCTGCTGTTGCTGCCCAAGGATGAAACCAGAACTCTGGAACGAATCCTCTGCTAGTACTGTGAAGAAGCAACGTAGCTCACTTAGAAAGCAAACAAAAACTTTCACGGCAAAAACAAACCCCAAAAAACCATCGCTTGCCCTCCTCAATCCCGCTTGACTGAATCGTGACAGAAACTACAGATGGCGATCGCTACGCTGTTCCACTGCCCCCGAATCATGCCAGAAAATACAAGACCCAATCCTCTCGCCGTGGAACGGCATCAAAAGAACAGTGTCTGCACCCAGCCAGATCCTTAAATCTGCAACATTACAAAAACAAAGAAAGAAGACAAAGAAAACGAAATAAAGAAAGAAGCCTATGCTGTGCAAAACCAAAACAAAGAAAAAAGTCTGTGCAACCGAGCATCCTGTGCTCTTGTTATCTAAAAAAATATGAAAACAAAGGAACCAGGGATCTTCACGCCAAGCATGCCCTTCAACACAACATGAAGAGCCATGCGCTGCAAAGCCCTGTCAATCGGATTTGCAAAGCCCTGCGCTGCACGCCCCTGCCCTGCACTCTCCGCAAAATAGAAAGGAGCATAAAATAGAAAGGAGCATGTCCTTTTATCCGCACAGTATAAATACTTTTTCTATTCTAAGATGACAAAAAATCATAAAAACACATCAAAATAGCAACATGACCACTAAACGCAATTAAGCTGCTCAAACATCGCGAAATATACCAACCACTGATTCCAACCACTGATTCCCAAATACCAAACTAAAATCGCAGAAGTTTATAGTAAGTGGGTTTTGAGCCTGGGTGGGGGTTGCCCATAACCAATGGCTTGACCACTAGGCTGTCAGCGCGATGGACATATTTTTTACTTTTTGAACCACTCGAGAATAACCAGTGGGTTTTGAGCCTAGCTGGGTCACCCATAACTAATAGCTTTATCACTAGGCCATCATCGCAATGGTTATCGTTTATATATTTTGTTTATAAAGTTATTGTTGTTTTTATTTAACTCTTTTTGCCACCACCCGATGGTAGCCAGTGGGTTCTGAACCTGGACGGGAGCTGCCCATAACCAATGGCTTAACCACTAGACCGCCATCTGTTTTTCTTAGTTTCATATAAAACACCAATGAGGGAAATTCCATAGTAATCGAGTAGCAGGCCATGTATCGAATGGGCAAATGGTGGCACCTATAAAAGGTGGAGAGGATATACCTTATTTGAAGTCTAGTTCCTTATCATCTTATTGCATGAACAAATTGGGATACCTTATTTGAAGCCCACATCCTTAAAAACTTATATGTGACCTGCATAGAAAAAGAGTGAGACAAACGTACATGAGCGAGTCTTTTCTCGTCCGCATACGACTAAGTGCAATGTATAATTAGCCATGTGTGAATACATCAATATGCAATGTAAACAAAATGATGTAGTAAACATACATCAAATAATATCGTGATTTCGATTAGAATGATTGGCTCGTCCATAGAGAATAACATAAACAGATTAGAGAAATGGTGCAGTAAGCATACCGCTTATAAGAGGACATTTTTAGGGATATAAAAGGATGATCATGTACAATAGTAGAATATAGAAGATGATGGCTCTTTATATAAAACTAGAAAATTGCCCAGCTTCGGTGGGCAGTCATGTAGTTGCATAACAATCATTTTCTATTTTGTGGGGATTATACGTGCTTTAGTGAAGATGGAATTTTGAAGCAATATGCATATATTCTAGGGTCCAACATTTTATTGATTTTAGATATTTTAGCATCTTGATGCTAGACCATTTACAATTATGCTTACTCTCAAATAGACAGCAAGTGCAAGTTGTTTGAGAAGGCATGCAACCATAAGTCATTATTGAAATCCTTACTTGAATTTCCACAAAAGGAAGCTTGCACGATAACATTGCTTTATCAAATATCGAACTTACTTGTGACATTTTTGTGTCTTTTCCTTGAAGAAGATATAAGTACATAAGGTCTTATATAATTTTGTACTTCGTTTTCTCTAAATCAAGCTAGCCACAGAAAAGGAAGTAGGAAGAATCTTGACAATGCAAGACTTCTATATAGAATCCGCTATAATAAGAGAAAGGCCACTACGTGATGATTTAATGCTGGAAAACAAAACAGAGTTGGCAAGTGCAAACATACTGTGAGAGATATTTATCTGCATATTAAAGATGAGATGCCAAAGAAATGTCTACGTCAATCAGAACTTATGCATGTATTTTATCTTTCAACAGAGCAAGTGTTATTACATATCTCTTACAAAAATACTTATGGTGGCAGTGCTCAAATGTTGAAGTTAAATTGTTCAATGATTTATATTGTCAAAATAATTTTGCAACTTTTCAAAGACTTGCATTGTCAAAAGAAATTTGCAACTTAATAAATTTGTATTCCAAGCTACAGTATGCTTGTTAAATGTTGGAATAAGATTATGTGTTGGGTCCCATAGGCCGATTGATCTCCGTAGATGATAAAAAACATTCAATTCAATAAAATAACGTCATAGGACTTTCAAATGGCCGCAACTTTCATATAAAGAAATGCATAATAGTTAAAGTAAGTTTATTACCTTGAAAGTTGGTTAAAAAAATGCATAAGATTTATACCTATATTATGCTATTGTGAGTGCTTGTGGTAGTCTAGAATGGTAGGAAGCCTCTTAGAACAAAGAAAGTTGGATATGTAAAAATGATAAAGTAGTTTTGTTGCATGGAGGGGGAATTGCAATTGATGGTGAGAATTGCAAGGACACGTGAGAATTGCAAGCGTGTCAAGCTAGTGAGCCATGGCATTTTCTTGAAAGGTAGAAGCCACATTGTTGAACGAATTATCTCAAGTTGTGTGTCCGTTTGCAGCAAGTTCCAGTAATAATCCTGAAAGGTGCATAATAACTCTTGAGAGGTGGATAATAACTCTTGAGATAAGTAAGTATAAAGTATAATATGCTAGTTCTAGGAGTCAAATGTTTCTGGAGAATTTAGATAGATCACCTAGTAATGCATTTGATAAATGCTACTTACTATGACAATGCAAATTTTAAAATAAGCAAGAGAGGAAGAAGACTGTAATAACAAAAGAACAGAGGTATCTCACCCTTTCGCTCATACTCTACTATTCGTGGCCAGCTTCGGTATAATAAGTTCACTAATGAAGATTTCTAGCAGCTAGGGCTGCATCAACCTAAACAATCGAACTCATAGTCCCTGCCTATACAACATGCGCACTTGCTGTTAAAACTCCAGAGGCCGTAATCTCAATGCTTTCATTTTTAAACAGTTTTAAATAGTATTAAGAAAGTTATGCATTGCCGAGGCTACCACTGTTAAAGTCATTTTCCTTGCAATTCTCACCATCAGAAGATGCTTTGCTTCCAAATATCCCCACCAGAGCATTCAGAAGCTTAATAACTTGGAATTTTCCCTCTGCATGGAAAATATATTGCAGTATGTAATAGGTAATGATCTCGTAATCAGATGTCAATATAACTCTTTAAAAGCCAAAAGCCTAACCTGAAAGAGATTTTTTTTTTTTTTTTTTTTTTTTTTGGTGAAATAGTAAAGCTTTCGTAAGAGCCGCTCCTCTGCTTAAAGCTTTGTGGGTCTGCTAATAGAAGAGCCCGTGAAAAAAAAAGAAACTGCAATCACCCTGCATCGTTTAGCAGGAAAACCCTAAGCGATGTACTAATAGAAACTGCAATAGAAGAGCCGAACCGCCCTGCATCGTTTCATTGCATGATCTACAAGCAGCAGAGGAAATAGGAGGAACACCTTGAACGATCGTCTTGGAAAACAATTAATTTGAATGAAAAGAAAAACGTCATTCAAGTTAATTATTTTTTTTCCATGCCTTGCGCGAGAAATAACACCCCGTGGCGAGTGCGAATTTTTGGAGGGTTTTTCTGGGAAGGGTTTAGAGGGTTTATTAGATTATGTCTTCTTTTTTTTTTAATTTTGTCAATGGTTCTGAGGTAAAAGAATGCACTTCTAGACTACATATTATAATAAATATAACTACACCAAAGTAATATATTGTCATACCATTATAATAAATACACCATACTCCTTACTATGTTATGTCCATACATCATAGTGCCCATACTATTATAATACATATAACTGCGTTAATGTTCATACTGTTATTATCATGTTCACAGTATAGGCATAGAAAAAGAGAGCATTGTAAAGCAAATTGTTTGAAGTAAACAATGGAAGCCAAAACACTATGAGAAACAATAATGTTATGAAAATACAGCCACAAGAAGTCGTCATCCTTCTTCACACTCATCATCTACAAGCTGACAACGTCGACGTCTCCTTTCCACTTGAATTGGGGATTCCATTGTTGACAATAGTGATGCTACTGATTCTGCATACACAGGAAGAATGCTAATACGTAAAGAAAGTTAAGTAGCATTGACATAAATGCCAAAAAATTACAGTAGAAAAAAACAAACATACTATGAAGGTTCTTCATCTTCCTCTGCCACTTCGTCGTCTGAATCCTCGGGATGATCAATGTTCTTTTCATCAAACTTTTGTGAAACACTTGCTAATGCAGATAGACGAGATGCCTTTACATGTTCCACTAACAGCTTATCATTGTCCAATCCATAGCAGTGACGAGATAAAATAGCAGATGCCACCAATGCTGAACCTGTGCCGCTAAGTAGGTCCAATACCAAGCCTTCTCTTGGACTAAAATTCTCAATAATAAACTCCATGAAAGAAATGGACTTCTCAGTGGATTTCCTACCAGGCGTAGTAGGACTTGCTGTAAGTTTACTGCCTTCCATGAAGAAATGAGCAAGAGATTGCTTGGAGATTGAAAGACGTTTGTCTGAAATGGAAAAATATTAATAAAACATGAAACCAGATATAGTAAAACGAAGATAAACATAAAATAAATATACATGAAATAAGATAGCTTATAATGTAATAGATAAAATTGAAGATCACTTACTTGAGAACTGAACATTACTCTGAATTGTAGCTGTTTGATTATTTTTATTTTCTAAAAATTGGCCTCTATTGTAGGATATGCCAATGGATAAATAAGAGTCTTGAAAGTAAAGTCCACCAAAAAGATGAAGTTGGAAAGATCATCTACTTAAAACAGCACTGCAAATACCAATTTTTCCATGGTTCCAAATTTCCATACCAACTTCATGATGAAGAAAATGGTCGGTGCTATATCTTCAAAATGTCCACAACAGGAGCAGGTTCTGGAGTGGAACTTGTCAATTGAATGCGTCCAGGAGGAGATTTAGAAAGCTCTTGGGTACATTTTGACCACGTAAAATGCACTGTTGGGTGGACTACTTTAGCATGTCATGTGTATGACCCAAGGTGATATTTTTTTCATCATGTCTTTCACTTGCCATTTCAAATTTTTTATTTACTTACTGTGATTTCTGAAATGTACAGTATGCGTTGCCTTCTTACAATAGCAACATGTGACATGAAAACGGAGAATACGGAAGCTCAGATAAAGTTCTGGACAAAGCTAAACTTGTTATGATACTAAAGAACTCACCACCTGCTCAGTTCAAAGGATTCATGGCAGACGAAGCTCAGGCTAATTGGAATGCAATTCGGGTTGTGTTCAATGATGGCCAGCCCATGGAAGGAAAGGAACGTGGCTGTAAGTTCCATTGGGAACAATGTCTTTAGCGACACACAAATAAGTACATATTCCAAGAGCATAGACAAGAGCATCTAAATTTGTGCAGGGCATGGAGATCAGCACCCACTGCAGAGGATGCTGAGGTTGCATTTCAAAAATATTGTCGGAGTTGGTGGCTGGAAAAACTAGCCCTTCGGACATAAGTTCATTAGGCTCGTTGGCTAGCATGGTGGCATCAAAGAGTGAGCGATGGGGCAACTTCATAGAGGATGGAGTGAATCTAGCAACCTGCAGCTCAAATCCCTAACACTAATCTATCGAAATCAGTACATGCTAGTTGGCTAGCATCAACAGGGTACGTGAATAAATTATCCTTGTACGATGCTTGCTTGTACGATCTGACAGAAGTGTGCTTTGCTACAAAGTGCAAAGTGCAAAGCACATAGAGAACACAATTTTGTTGGAATAGGTTCAGGGATGGATACCTTAATGCGCAGAATGGGCACTCCAGTGACTAGTAACGTTACTCCATCTGCTTGTGTCGCCAGTCCAACCTCGGCCGCTTTTACATAGTGGTTTAAGGGCCATTCATGCAGGTTCAGGAGGAAACAATCAGACTGTGCTAAAAAGGACAAGGGATAGCACAGAATATAACAAGGATGTGGGTTCTGGTAGCCATCGTCCAGACAAGAGGGCCCATACTCGGTCTAGAGTTAGGGTAGATGCTTCAAAAAAGCGGAATATAATATTTGATGATGCTACATACCTTGTGGCGCGAGTACGATTTCTTTGCCGGGGGAATGGGCTATTAGAAGAACGAGCCCGGTAGTAAAATAAGATGTCAAGGTAGAATAAAGTCCAATGGTCGAAGATGCAATGCTGAAATTAATAAAGTTCGATGTAGTCTACTATTGCACCATGCTTCACTGGGCAAAGAAAAGTAAATGGGAGAGAGGTCACACAAAGATTTTGGTTTTGTCCTCAGAATGTGCAGCATACTTACTATCCAGCTGCAGGCATCATAGCCATACCGGGCTTCGTCCGGAAGATTGGCTGTGGCAAAAGGAGTAAATATAACTAGTGCGAGTTGGAAACATTGGAGAGAGGGAACTATTCCTTAGAGGGATTACCCCACGGAACTCAATGCCCGATATGGCTAGTGGGAATTCTTCTACTTTGAGCGACTCTGTCCACTTTCATGGAACGTTTTGGCAAGCGCATGAACAGACGAGGGAAGCTTTGTGTAGAAGCTGGAACAAAGCTTAATCAAGCTTTACAACTAGAGTGTGATATTGAGTCTGTAAAGGTCAATATCACCAACAGGGATGTTGCATACCAGTTGCGTCGACCAGAATCAACTTATACAGTGAGGGTATGCAAGCATCCCACCTGCACATGCCCGGATTTCATGGGTAGAGAACTGAAAAAGATATACATTCCATGCAAACATCTGATGTACGTATTTGCGAAAGTCCTAAACCACGACCCCAGGTTTTTCTTGGACATCATTCAGCCTGTATTGACAGAGGATGTTCTCCAAAGGGTCCTCGCCTGAGGAAAAATAGTTCTTGGTAGGAAGATTCCCATATCAAATTATAATAGTTATTAGTGTGGTAATCAGCGATTTCGTTAAATGTTGACTCAACTTGATTTCATTATGGTATGCATATGTTATAACCTTCACACTACACATGTTCATTAGATGAACACAAAATTGTTTTATGTTAAAAGGTCTTATAGTGAATTTTGCTACATGAAAAAAAATGGCGACTGGTGCGGCATGCCACAATAGAATATTCTAAGGAATATTCTCCCATGGAACCCTCCAAGCCATCTCCAAAAAAAACCCTCCAAATAAAATCCCCCCCCCCTCCGTGGCAGACATGAATAAATTATAAGTGGCATATTTGCACTCACTAATGCCACATGGCTCGTTCTGAGCCATCAATAAGAGTTGAAGGACAGTGAGACAATCTGGGCCATTGATTGGGGTGGAGGGACAGACATGTGAGAGAAAGGTCATGTTAAAAAAAACCCTTTCATTAATTGTACAATTTTAACGGCCTAGATATGCCACGTGGCACAATGTGGGCCGTTGATTGGGGTGGAGGGACAGACGCCAATTTGTGCCGTCGATCGGGCGGATAGACAGACGCCACGGTTTTATAATATAGGATAATGACTTGCAAAAATGAGGACGATGTTTGTTGTACGTTTTGTTGCATTATCTAGAGATAATAGAATGAGCACATCTTGTCTTCTTCGTATGTGCGTGAGTGCCGTGTATTAGTTGATCGTGTGCAAATACATTTGTTCGCAGGTCAAGGACGATACGGTCCAATGTTAGTCCATGGCAGCTATTGAAGATGGTCGCGTATGCAAGTCGTAGTGGCAATTGACATCTGTGGATGATCCATGGTCTATTCTCTGGTTGATAGAAGAAGTAAGTCCTCGAAATTGGGTATATGCAATCGTTTGAACTTTTACCATTACACTTGTTGTGCATTGAAATGATCATGACTCTTGCATTTTCACGAGATCCTTTTCTGTGTCAAGTCGTTTCATGATGTGGCATATTGCTCCTATTTTGAGCCTGAGCTCATGATCAGGGATGCCAAAGTGGGTAAAGTTGTTGAGAAAATCCGATATTACGTAGGGATGATCGTGAATAGGTGCATCTTGTTCGCTGATGTCATGGTTGTAGTATAATTTATCATGATTTGGAACCTTGTCCAGTGTACGCTTGTTGAAATTATTAGCGTGCTTGTTGATAAGTGATAGGAACACTCGTTTCTCACACTCAGTTGAATTCCTCAGTATATCAGACGAGTAGAGAAAGCCCTCTGCTTCTGCAACTTTAGTAGTTGTGTCAAATATGTCCAAAGGGACTGTTGTTTCTTCCCAGTTTTTCTCTATGTTATCAACATAATCCAAGAGTTCTGGATCACCTGTATTTTGTATTAGTTGTTCTAATTTTAACACATGGAATGTTTGTCACAGAGGTGATGATTTAATGGATGCATTGATAGCTGCAGTCTTCCCTCCTCCTTTCACGACAGGTGCTACCTGCCTAAAATCTCCAGAAGCTATAAAATGCTTTCCTCCGAAAGGTAAATTATATCCACATAATTGTTGCAGTAGGTTGTGGGCGCTTTCTATAACTACTTTATTAGCCATTGGGAATTCATCCCAAACTATGGCCTTTGCTGCATAAAGAAGCTGAGCTGCACCTGAATCCCGTTCTAGCAGCGAATGTAAACCTGCATTATTTTCTACAACGGGGATTTGAAACAGTGATTGAGCAGTCCGGCCCCCTGGGTATTGAAGAGCTGCGAGTGTCGTGGTGCCACATGGGAACACAATGTTCTTGTTCCCGCGTATCAATATGCATATGCAATTAAGGACGAATGTTTTTCCCGTGCCGGCCTTGCCATTTACGAATGTTGGATGCTTGCTTTGTGAGAATTCTATCACATTTCGTATATAATCATATATTTCCAACTGATTAGCATTCATGCACTTGACATCTCCATTGCAATGTTCAAATATCTCGCATGGTTAGGAAAAGTGGCAAGCTCGCGCATTATATCTCTTGCAAGACAAGCATGTAGTTGCAAGCCAAAGGCCATGATGTTGGTTCCATGTTGTGTCAGTATATTGTTTATTAGGTGGAGGGACTCATTAAATGCAACTGCTTCATTGAGTATTGGTCTAACATGTCACGACTCACAGGTACTCGAAATTTGTTCCATATTTCAACTGCTGGTGCTTGATCAAGTAACACCATTGCAAATAAAAACCATAGTTGCGTGGGACTTAGAGACAACGATACTGCGTCTTCCATAACTAATGTTGCTTCATTATGCGCTCCAAGCAGTCCTTGTGCTTCTACAGCTTGCTGATAAGTTTCATGTTGTTGATTATTTACGAGGTGGTTTATGAATGTCAAATATCTCATCTTGCACATTCCAAAATCTAACTTCGCCATAACCTTCACTTTATGGACTTGCATTAGTAAATGCGACATAGAACGGTCAACTAGGCCACTTAGATTTTTAACCTCAAACTAATTTCTAGATTTAGTCAATGTCCCATTTACGAAATCTAAGCCCAAATGGTTTCAGATTTACCATTTAGTATAAATCCTAGACTAAATGCAAACTAAATCATTTGGGTTAAATCACCTCTAGTTTATTTCACATTTACTAAATCTAAGCACTAAATCTAAGCCCAAATGGTTTCAGGCTTCAATGGTATTGGAGGCGGCATCATGCGAAACCATGCATTGGGATTTCAGATGCATGGCGGCAGAAAACCTCAATTTGTAGTCGTATGATGCTGAATGACCCAGAACTTTTTCGAAAGCCAATCTCCTGGCTTTTTAAGATCAACCTATTTTCATTTGTTATATTTGTTCCCACGAATATCATTACATACTTTGCAGGAACTGCATGGGGCCATTAGATCAATCATTGCAACAAGCTAACGATGGATGAATTCAGCTATCGGATGATCCAATATCTAAAGATGATGATGATGCGACTTATGACATTGGAAGAATTATATACAGGGGATCCTTTCGGATTTAGAAAATAGTTTTGTGAATTATGATACAGTTCAATGGATTTTGATGTCACTACTTTTGATACTTGCCTCAATCAAAACAGAATAGAATAGAATAAGGAAATAGAAGATCAGTTCAGCTGAGGGTCAAAAGGTGGATTTGGTATTCCGCCACATGAAACACAATGCTTCGCTTCTCCTAAACCTCACAACAATAGTCAAAATAGATCTTGTTTTAAACCATACGACATCCAATCGAATGCTAGCATTTGCCACGGTAACAGCTATATAGAAGCTGCCAGCTAAGTAAAGCTGATACCCAGAATTTTTTCTTGGATCTTAGAGCACCGGATTTTCTTCAGATCTGCATTTCTAATTGACACTTGGCTTAATCTGAGACAGAAAAAATGTGTCGAATTTTTCTCCACAATATTGAAGGCCAAAACTTGTGCGTTTCTGGCAACACCAAGTTGACATAGCAGATTTTACTGTATGCAGTTCAGAATCAACACCTAGGAATTGTCTCGTCCACATTCTGCCACAACTCAGATTCGCTGGTCTCTTCAAATTACACATGTAATTCTTCTGTCACCATTTTCAGACCTCTGCAAATTTGCCACACAAACATTTTCTTTCCACAATTCTAGCAGACCCCAAATTTTATGCCCTTTCCCAGCTATCTGACATTCTAGTAGACCCCGAATTTTTTGGCCTTTCCCTGCCTTGACGATGTATTAAGATATCAATCTAATAACAATTAATGCCGGATCAATTTATCGGATTTATTCGCAAGAAAATGTTGTAAAGAGAGCAGGAGCGCATATATGGGTTGTAAAGAAAGGAGGAGCGCAGATGCCGCAGTGTCGATGCCATAGCCAGCAAATTTTTTCCTTTACCTAATGCAACGCGTCAAAAAATTTACAATAGAAGTGTTCTGCACAAAATTAGCTAACATGTGTGATTATAGAGAGGAATCTTAAAGTAATATGCCAAAAGAATCTTCCTATAACAATTATATATGTTAAGATTAAGATATGTTGATAATTGTTGTCCTTATTTGCATTTTGTCATTGTGAAAAAATGGCAAAATTTACAGCCGAGGCATTTCCTGGCCACATGGGCACCGAGGCCATTTTGGATGGGCCATAACGCCTCATCAGAGGACGTTATCTAGGCCATAGCCGCAAAGCGCCATCGGACCTCCGCTAAGAAAAAGAAAAAATAAATGGCTTCCAATTTACATGTTGTACAGGCATGGCCACCGGTCCCACATTCTGGAATGCCCAAGAGACATGGGCATTTTCCTAATACCTAAAAGAGACATCAAATATTTTGTTTAATATATCACAGGAGCATCAACATTTATGCTCTACATGAATATGATTGAATGGTGAATTACAATTGTACTTTACATTTACATGGTTCAAAGAATAGAATAGAATAGTTTTTTTAACGTCCACGGAGACCAATAGGTCATGGGACCCATACAATGGGCTAGTACAATCATTACTACTAGGATTAAAAAACCCCTGCCTAAATCTCATGTATAATGCACTACATGAGTATGTGTTATGCCCTAAATATTTTACAGACCATTGCTTGTGTATGCATGCATTTGAATGTTTGGCATAATGGAATGTTCTATGGCATTTGGGCCATAGACGTGTTATGGTCGCATGTTATTCTCTAACCTAAATGAATGGTGCACCTTAGTAGATCTTCGGCTAGGGTGTAACGGGGTCCATGTGAATAATAAATGTGGTGGCGACATTGTTTCTTTGCATGGGACCTTGTGGTCGGGATGGTTTGGATGGGTAAAATGCCATTAGGCCATCTAGGGGCAATTAGCCCTTAAAGTTACGATATTGGCATTGCAATATGCCATAATGGTTTTCAATGACCATTGATTTAAAAGGAAGGAAGGAAGGAAGTTACTTTTATCGTCCACGAGAGACCAATCTGGCCTATGGGACCCAATACAAAACGCGACAAGCCGGATTATCGCCTCCGATTAAAAAACCCCCGCCCGGGGTTTTCGAGGGAAAACCGTGGCGCGAATCACCGGCCGACAAACCATGCTAATCATATAAAATCTTGAAAACATCCCAATATATATTCCCATGCACCACCCCCTCGAGTGCCTAGTCAAATGGATGAACGGGGGGCAAAGGTGACCTCGCGGTCCAAATACCTCTGGATGTATGACCCCGTGGCACGACCGACGGTGTGTTCATCGGCAAATGCAAGGGCACGCCCAGCCGCATTAAGGGGAGCGTGATCGGCCCGAATCCGACCGGACGTCGGGCAACTCCGAAAGTGTGAGACTCATCCTCAATGCCACACCCATTTGACAAAGACCGATGAGCCCGCTGGCGGGGGCTCCCCCAATCCACCTGCCCGGCCTCGGGATCACGAAGATGGTTGGGCACCCGGCGAATGGAGGCAATGAGCCCGCTTTTGAGGGCAGGCTGGAACGCAGAGGTCAGGCCCCGGCTAACACGGGTTGATGTGTTCTTGTAATGGGCCATTTAACGCCTGTAACCAATGGGGTCCTGGCTTGCCAAGGAAACAAGCATCTAGGGTACTCCGCCCGAAGTCGCCACGACATTTAGCCCGGTAGACGCGCGGTACATTGCTCACGCGACGCTCCATCGGCCAATCCACCGTCTCTTACCCTCCAACAGCCCTAAGTCACGGGCGGACTCATGGCCCGCGATTAATGCCAGTCTTGAGCCGCATCACCCATAGTAACCACTTCGAAAATAGGCGATGTGTCTATCAAATCGCCCAAGCTGCAAGAATCCAGTTCTCCCGGCCCGAGGAATCGGGGATCAAGGTTTCTGATGCGCTGCAAAACCTTGCACTTTTGCTCCAAGTCATTCCGTCGTCAAAAGCGACGACCGCCCCAAACCTCGACCCGTCTGAAAGGGCGAAGCTCGACCGGTTCGAACAGATGTGGATGATGGCCCCAATCATATAGCTCGGCGGTGGATCAAGCAGAGTTCGCATTGCATAAAGCGCTTTCCGGCCACACACACCACATAAGCTTTATAGACATCCCCAAGAGCGAGGAGGGGAACTCCACCCCAGGTACTTGTAGGTGGGCTGACGCCTGGCAGTGCCGCCCCCCGGATATGTGAGTCTCAGGCATGGGGTGACGGGAAGAGGATATGAGAACCACCACAGTCTTGGCAGATTGACGCCGCATGTCGTAGCGACAAAAATGTGTCTAGGGCATCGGGTGAGATCGCATATCTTAAGGGGTGTAGGGCCGGCGAGCCAACATCGTCCCATAGATGAGGATGGCCGGATGGATGACTGGTGCAAAGATGTATGCCATCCCCATGCTCGATAAGCCGGGGCTCTAACCCGATCAATGTAGAGGCCAAAAAGTGCTCATGAGGGGGCAACCCTCGGCCGACCCCGACACACTGTAAATGCTTGTCTGCCGACCGCGATCCCGCCAAAACAACTTCCTTACAACCTGCCAGATATGGTGCATTCTCAAGACACGCAGCTGGAGCCCCAGCTTGACGCAAATTTAGCTCCACAACTTTTCCTGGATCAGATCAAAAGCTCATAAGTCCATAGCAAAGAATACAAGTCCAAATGCAGGATTCCTACTGCCTTCAATCAAGGCCCGCACAGAAAGATATGTCAATCGTTGAGGGCGGGTCGTGAAGCTCGCTCGCGGTGAGGGTTTCACATCCGGCCAGCCTCCGGGCTTCCACAACAATCACGCTCGAGAATGCCCGCCCAACGGTTTGGCAAATCTTGAACCGACCATGATCGTCCCCAAATTGGCCAAACGGTGTGGGTCGCCCGCTTTGAATGGGAACAACCCCCGCTGGGTCCATTGTCTGGGAAACCCTCCCGCAATGCCTGCTGGAACAGGGGTAGTGAGGACCCGCACACAAGCCGCCTAATTTTGAGTAACTTTACCAGATACCATCGAGGTCACCGCCTTCCCATTAGCTAGCCGTTGCAGACCTCCCTCAACATCCTCATCCACGAGAACCAATGGGGCCATCCCCGGCGGTATGGAGACGCTGCGTCCACGGCCAGGTCATAGGCTGGCGCGTCATCGCTCCCCCTTTGCCGGGTGTGATGTCCCCCGATGGTGGGCTGGCCTTTGAAGCACTCTGCGCCAAAAGGTTCGAGGATGAGTGTCCAACAGGGCGAACATCTCCCCCGATGCTTGGCAAGGTAACGCGCTTTGTGTCCTTCCGGATGGGCGGCCATGCTGGTATGGGCTGTAACAAGCTGGTACCGGATCCGGGATGACGGAGCTGCCGCTTATGTTCTTCTGATCCGCATCAAACCATCGGTTCTGCTGGGAATGTTGCTTGACCCCGAAGCGGCGACGTGCGGGGTCCGTAAAGCACTGGCCCCACTGCATCCCGGTAATAAAGGAAGTCACCGGGTTCGTCTGTCGCTTCAGTGTGGAGGTCCGCAGTAATTACCGAGGGCTGCTCATGAGCATCTCTACGAAGTGGTAAACACCCCTTAAAGCTGGCATCAAACGCGGTTTGCCACGGGCCTAATGTAATGTAATCCAAGGCTCCGATGGGGGTCTGGATTGGCCTCGCGTAATCACTTGCCCATCTGGCGCGTCACGGGCTAGGCCACGATTTTAAGCGTGCCCTCTATTCTGATAGCAGAAGTTGTTACCGGAAGGAGAAGGGATTGGGTTCCGAGTTACAGGAGGAAGTAAGAGGCCTAAGATCGGGCAGTGAGCTTGGTTATCCAACAAAGAAATCGAATTGCAAGGAAGAGGATAATTCGAAGGTGAAGCTGCTACGATCCGTTGGGTCGAAAGGCATGTAGAAGCCTTACCTGGTAAGCTTTGGCTGGAGATAATCCTGTTGTGGTCTTGGGGCATGTTAGCTGTAATGAATACAAAGGATTAAGGATTACCATTCTTGATAGGCTTCATAATAACTAGCGTGGGCTAGTTCCCCGAAACTAGAAGTAAACCATAACCCGAACCTATGAATTGCTAAATCCCTTCCCTGAAAAGCTCAGAGTACATCTTTGAGTAAGTTGGGGATGCTACTTGGTTTCTTCAACGCCCAGACAAGTTGCAATAGCAACCAAAGGGCTCTGAGCCAATGGTGCTTATGGAGCTGTCGGGCTTGGTCCTTCTAGAACCATTATCCTATATGAAAGCAAAGGGGTAAATTTGTTTTACTAGAAGGTTTTTATTGCTAGTGAGATTCGGCGCTTAGTACCGGTATGGGGCGGTACTAAGGCGGTTAGTCAACGATCTAGTATTATAAGGCCTTACTTTGTATACACGATTTAGATCGTGAGCTCTATGTAAAGCGGATAAGCACTATTTTCCTCCGAGAACTCCCGATTGAGGATAGCGAGGAACCACGACAAGACCCAAGATCGCTTGTTTTGTGGAGTTCGCAAGAGCTTTTGACACTATGCCCCGACAAGTTGTGGGACAGATTGAGATAGCTAGGGACCGGATTGACTTATAGAATGCGATATACAAATTATATGAGGCATGCTCAAGCCATCTTCCGCCATCAGAGCAACATGTTGTCAGTGGTATTGGTACCTTAGGGTTGCCCCCCCTCCCCGATGCTCTTTGGCCTATATATTTGATCAGTTGAAAGATTGGCTTGCTGAACATGGGGGCAGACGCTCAGCTCATGCACTACATAATTCGGCAACTCATATATGCTGACGACGTGGACCTCTTGGCCTACACTCTAGATGACATGCAGTATCACGTGGATGATCTAGACAATTTCTGCCAGTTTATTGGCATGCATGTCAACTTGGCCAAAACTAGGGTACTGCTAATTTCATCCGTGTGCCAGCCAAGGCCTCCCTACTTCACTTACCAGGGCTAGAATGTGGAGGTAGCTCCGACCTACAAGTATTTGGGAATCGAGTTTTCTACTACCACAAGCTAGGATGCCTCCATCAGGTTGCATGTCACAGCAGGCTAGAAGGCACTGTCACAAGGCAAAGGCATATGCATAACAAAAGTCACAAGGCAAAGTTGTATGCCTGGGGTCACCAGTCACTTCTGTTCAGGACTCTAGTCAAGCCTATCCTCATATATGGGGGTAGAGGTTTGGGTCAGGTGATATCCACTCCACTTGGAATGATCTGGAACAGGTATAAAAGGCATTCTTAACACGGGCACTTGGGGTGAAGTCCACACCATATCATATCTTCTGTCAGTGAAACATGTTTTTGCCCTTCACAGGGGGCACACTAGATCGCCACATCATTAGTGCCTCAAGGTCTGGACAATGCGACCAACCTCGTGAAGCTACAAGAAGTTGTGCTCCCTTTGTTAACAGATAGAGATCGCGTACGATTCCAGGGGGTCAATGGATGATATGATTTGTACGGGCACAATAATACTCCTAATTGTCTGTCTTGATATCAATTGCTAGCTATTTTTATTCATGTTTCTTTCTTCAAGTCCATTTGGTGCAAGAGCACTTGTACACACATAAACTTATTGCGGGTCCAATAATAACGTATTAGATCGGGCTCTTGCACGCAAAACCAATAGCATATAAGGTGGATATGGTAGACGGGTCAACCCAAACTTCTCCATGAATAAATATTGCAAAGTGGTGGAAATTTGAAGGCAAATGACATGTCATCACAAGCCTTGAATCTGCAAATTGTCGGTGACACGAAAAGGAAGATTGCTCGTAAATGGAGGAGGTCGACATTTCTTCACCGATGTCATGCATGTACAAAGTTTAGTGCATTACAACCGCTATCGGGAGCAACCCCACCCGATCAAGGCCGACATCTTTTAATGCACTTTAAGATACACTTTCTAATCCCGGGTGATGATGCGGCACGGTAGTCACCTAAAGGGCATTAAATTTTCACTACTGAAAAGTCCTCACTTTGTTTCACCTCTAGAAATGAGGGGAAGAGCTATGCAAGATTAGAAAAGGGGATAGAAAAAATGGGCGTTTATTGAGGAGGCATGACTATCATTAGGGATCATTGGCCTTCGGTCATTGGACTAATTATGTGTGGTCTTTTCTTCTTCCTCCTTCGTTTGTAGGGTTGTGTTCTTTGTTTTGTTTTGCCTTATTTTCCTTTATATACTATAGTATCGTCTTTTGCAACCTCAAAGGCATCTGTTCTAGGCAATTCCCAGTTGAAGATAATTTGATGAATACCTAATGCCCTTGCCCTCACCAACACAAAATACTTGGCAATTCGACAACACATTAACGCATGTTAAATCAATCGAGAAGTCATCTCTCCTTTGTGCTTCGCCCCATTGGCAATGTCTTCTGCGTGCACAATCTCGAGAAGCAAATGCGGTTCAAAGGTCCGAGATGGAAAATTAATGGAAATTAAATTTTTTTCATCTTGGTTATGGCTATGTTCACTATTTTAACCATTGGAAGATCCTTCTGACCAACCATCTTTAGCTGCTTTTACCCAAACTCTCCATTAACCTTTCAAGATAATGCAATGGTTTTGCACTCTCTGATATTCTAAGCAATCTTTTCTCCTATTTGTTCTCTTGTGACATGTTAGCAAGGGAAGCAAGATATAAGATAGAAGCAGGGAGAGTTAAACTAACATAGCTGTCATCACTGTGGGCACGACAACCGTGCATGCCTTTAGTTTATTTCAAGCAATATATGTCCGTTGGCATCCTCCACAGTAAGAAACAAAAAGCTGAAACAAATTTCACATAGCAATAATACATTGAAAGGCTAACAAAAATATCAAGACTTGGACAGGCCCAACAGTTGTTGATGCACTGTTAAGAACACATATTGCATCATGGCAACAGTGATGGATATAATCATCCATGTGTCCCTGGTTGTAGAGTTTACAAATTGTCTATGTTTCCTTCATAAGCATCTGCGGTTGCCATGTTTCTACATGTGAATGGGTAAGAAAAAATAACAGAGCAAGGTGCCTAGAATTTGTAAGACCAAAGTAAATGGTTGTTATAGCCTCAAAGTTTCTGGAAGACGATCATCAGGGCCATATTTAATTGTATATGTCACTTCATACTTCCAATCCCAACAACATGCCCTTGTTCCTAGAAGATTATTTGCGATGAAGAGCAAAAGGCAGTATCAAAAATAGCAGTATTGCATGGTGGCATGCACTAACTAAAACATTTCTTTTCGCATATATAAACCTTGTGGCCAACTATTATCGTATTGTTTTCATAAGACAATACTACGATTGGAAAAGGCGCAGGTGAAGGAGCTTGTTTAAAGTTATTACAAGAATAGTAGTGAGTACCTTCTGTTGGCAATAGTTAGGATTTAGCATGGACTCTCTGACAGGTGCTGCTACTTACATAACATGCACTACATGACATGTTCGTAGTTAATGTCTCAGTCACATCCATCCATCCCACACATCCAAATTTTAACATGATAAGGAGGGCATAATCTTCCGCAGCTATTTGGTATTGAAAGACGATAAAAATCCTGAACATAAATGCTTTGTGGCACCTTAGAGCCCAGTTGAAGATATCATGATTTAGTCCACATGGCACACCTTGTGAGTCAAAACGAAAATGGAAAAAAAAAAATATACCTAAGTTTGCTGATGGTTCTAATAAGTAATGTCTATTCTTTAAGGTATTAAATAGCATTGAGTCAGCTAATAGACCCAAACAATTAGCTTCTGGTGCTGACTTTGGTTTTTATCACAATATATAAAGGATGCTTCTCTCCATGGAAGATGATAAAAATGATAAAAATACTTTCTGGATTTTAGGCTCAAAGGGAACAGTAAAGCAATGCCTAACATAAGGATTATCCTGTGCATATTTTTGGAAGCGGAATATGTAATACCTGAAAAGATACATGGCCAACTTTTGCTAGAAGGCCATCTGGCAACATCCATCAGTGATTGTATAGGAATAGGAAAAGGAACAATCTGTTGAATTGACATTGTATCGTTTAAAAGCTTCCTTGAGACATCATCTTGCAGCAAGTGATGAAACATAATAACAAAATGTTAATCCTAATTAATGCTCAAAACTAAATTAATGAAAACGACTAATTTTAAGCTTGAAGCCAAGACTCACTTACCACTTGGCAAATCGTATCCCCTGTTTGTAGTATGCAGTAGACCGTGAAGCCAAGCCATCAAGCCCTTGGCACCAAGACTCATTGTTAGCCAAAGGCACAAGACCCTGCAGCATAAAATAGACAAGCTTATATAAAAGAGCATAACTAGTGGAAATGCACCAGCAAACATGGAATCCTTGTCTGTTTTCATATCAGGAACAATCTTCTGGCATTCATCACATCAACAAACGTCTTGCCATGAGTACTTAATTGGTACTAGAAACGTGTGCCCGGCGATGCCGGCATTAGTCGTGGACGCGTGGAATGGGTAGATTTAGTGGTGGAGGTGCATGGAATAGATTGAATAATGAAATCCATAGTGTGGATGGAAATGGATAGGTAATGGAATGTCTACTGTTGGGGGATTGATTGATGTGAGTGATAGTTTAGGCTTGTACTGAATACGACAAAGGTGCAACAGGCACATACAGATAGAGAACAAACTTTGCCTTTGAAGTGTACACATAATATGAAATAACTTGTATGCCATTTGGTTCTTAGTCCAACAATTACCAAATATATCAACAAATTGCCTTTAAACAATATATTAAACAAATATGTTGGCTCTACACACAACCACAAAATGCTTTTGGTGCAATCTAAAATGATAGGGTTTATGCTCATCAGCCTCAATGGATCCACATCATTAACAACCTATCCTAAAGAGCTCTATGCACATCTGTTGGCTGTGAAGCTCATTTGTGATGTTGACAGGTATAGAAGATTCTCCCATACTCCCTATGGTGGCATTTTCTAGAAACTCAGGAAGGTCATAATCACCAATTGCATCATGTGGGATCGATGCCCAAGCCTTTATGACGCTCCCTGAACATATAAGGCACTCCCGACGTATACATACAGGGACTTCCCCTCCCATGGCAATCCGATTGCACCATGAGCGTGGCCCTCCGCCTAACTTTCGGACCATCCATAGAAAGATGCCCGGGTGAAGGACACGGAGGTGTCATTCGGCCCACGCCTTCAATGGGACTCCTATATCGCGGAATCGTGAATACATGTTAGCACACCGCATAAATCATACATAAATAACCACCACGACCATCCAAGTACTAATGGCAAAGAAGATGCATCTAGTCCTAAGAAAAACACCCCAAACCCCAGGTTCTACCCCCCGCTCGGACTCGTGGAGGATGGATGACGGCTCGGTCTCAAGAGATCAGCGAGATGAGCAGGTATAACTTTGGCGTTATCGGCATAGAACAAAGGGCTAGGGTTGTCCACTCCATCCGCCCCTCTTGTGCACACTTTGCGGATGAGTCGATCATGCTATGGCATCACTATAGCCTTCCGGAGACGCAGACTCAAGGTATCACCCTTCGAGTCTACTCCAGGTTACATCTCCCTGGTCCGATGAGGCAGGTCGGGGAAGTGTCCCCTTCCAGTATAGCAGCGGTTCCATGGGTGAGCTAGAGAATAGGTGCCGCATCAACGACCCCCGCATCCGTACCCGACCTACTCCCCTAACTTTATCATCAAAGTACAGGATGCCCCATACGGGTCACATCTCTGCACCCATGGAGTGTCAGACCTATACCCGGCCCTCTACGTGACCGGCTATCAGGCCTAGCCCACTGTAGGAGTTTTAGGAGCCTTTTATGTTCGTGCAAGACCCCACCCCCACTTCACCACTGCGTCCCTTCTCTGGTGCTGAGCAATTCCATAGCATCTACGGCTCGGTGATCTCTTGTGCCCAGGCCGCAATTACTGAGTACTATGGGAGATACTAGGAGCATACTAATGAGCAAAGGTCACAGAGGTCTCTACCCCCCTTAATCCCTGCTTTCTGGAAGAACTAACAGAGATACTACTAAAGATACATCCATCCATCCATAGAGCATAATCAATAGTTGAGAACAGTTCTAACTATCAAACAAGGGTTAAACATAACCAAAGACAAGCAAAGAAGACTGAAAGAGGCGCTAGCCTACTAGAATCACAACTAAGCTAACTATGTACTAACCGGAACCATAGCTAGCTCCACTATCCCTCTGGGTCGCCATCCTTCTGGCTGGAACAAGGTCGAACAGCATCTCAGGGTTGAGCAGCATCTCCTCCTCCATCTCCAATTGCCCCAAATCGAATTGGGGCAAATTGGGGTATTTGGGTGTCCCAAATTGGAAACTCTGCCTTGCCCATCGATTTGGGCCAGGTGGCGACTTTAGGTTGGTTAATATTAGCTGATTTGGTATTTTAGCCCTTTCTAATATTAGGTTAAGCCCTAAATTCGAATTAGGGTTTTAGGTTAGGTTTCCACTTTAATAATGAATTATTAACATAGCTAACCTTAGCTTATGAATAATTAATGTGCCATTAATTATTCATAATGACGTGTCATGTATTTATACTCAAAAAGGCGTATAAATATGTGGAATGTCACATTCTCCCCACCTTAAAAATGATGTTGTCCTCAGCATCAAGACTATTCTTGTTGCAGGGCAACACATCGTACATTGGAAGGAAATCTCCCCTCCTTAAAGAGATAGCGTGAGATTATAGATGACACAGACATTGTCATGTTCAAAGTGATTAAGTTTGAAATGACTTGTAATGTGCAATTTATAACTCTGGAATATAAAAGGTAGAGGCATAGATCAGACATGATCATGGCTTAGGACTGTCAAAAGTGAACAGTCAAGGTTTGTGGAAGTCTCACCGTTTCATTCTTGGTGATGAGTTTAGAGTTTATCTGATGTAGAAATTATTCTTTTTATACATACGTGTAATTCTTTTAATATAGTACAGACTTATTAATCGCGCATTGTTTAGTAGAAAGTCATTCTAATCATATGAACTTCTGTGTATATATCTATGACTTCGCAATTCATTTTATTACAGCCAGCCCTAATTTAATTTTGTAGCAAAATTTTGTTTTCCTATTTTGTTACAGTTTTACCTATAAACTTTAATATTAAGTACAGACAGAGGTTCTTCATGATTTATTATTTATAACCTTGTTATAAGGTAATCTAAGTCTCGTTATTCCCTCAGAAGTTTGTGTAAGACATTCATACTTATCTCCTTCATTATATTTGATTATGTGTTTAAATATCTTGCTCCTTTCGATTATCTTTAATATTTCCACACTCACACTCTCTATCTTTAGCATAGATTACAGGCACATGAGGACACATATTAATTCATTGGTTATGTTTATACATTTACCAGACGTCCCGATATTGTTATATTTGAATTACTTATTTATTTTATTGTTATTTTCGTAAATTTATCACACATATAGACACTCTTATATTTACAGGATACAGGTACATCTGACATATACATTCGACGTAATTGGTACCGCCCCGGTCGCTATCCGGCAGTGCTATGGCTATGCAATCGTCCTGTATCACAGAAGGCCAGTTGTGATTATAGTGTCCACAGCGGAAGCATCGAAACCATGCCTGGTCCGTCCTGAGCCTGTTATATGGGGATGACTGAGCAGGTGCCGGGCTCCTACTTGAAGTAAAAGTGGTGAATGTTGGGAATAAGGAGTGTTAAGGTATCCCTATTTTGGATGGATACTCAAGAAAATTGGTATGAGGATGTTTGGTATCTGATTAAAACACTGGACCTAATAATTACGAGGTTTGATTTATTATGCAGCATCTAGATTGCCATTCAATGTATAAGGAGACTGGATATAGCACCATATATGTGATGGAGAAGTGGTTTATGATTATCTACTATAGATCACATTAAGGAGGTACTATACTAAGGTGGAAACTGGATTATAAGTACCCAGCTCATGAAAGGGAGATCACTTTAGAAGTGTAGGTTTCGACCATGATGGTGCAGGCATAGAATGTCGACCCGACATTTTATAGCTATTGCTACTTGAATGGAGGTATGATGCGCGGAAAGGTAGAGAATAATGTTGTATGAAGATGCGGATCCATAAACTATGGATTACGAAATTACGCATACGTTGCGTTTCGTGAGGAGATTGATGTTCCTGAGGTGTGCAATAACGATGCAAGTGTGTGCATGATTAAGATGACCACATAGTCACGTGGATACGCTTAATGACGTTGGTCAAATGCATAACCATTATGCATGGTATAAATTAAAGGAAATGGACATATCTTATGTCTGTTGGGAGCATCGGGATGCCAAATAAAAGACTAGACAATAGTCTGGGACATAGGTTCCATACAAAACAAAGGTAGGAATAAGCATTTTATAAGACTGCTGGAATGGAAGATGCAATTGGCAGCAGAAGGTGCAACCGTCTGAAAGCTACAAAGTATGTTGGAGCTCTAGCGAAGCAAGAGTATGAAGGAAAGTTGACCTTCAACGAAGGATACACTAGGGAAGCAAGTAATGCATCCACAAGGCCAATGCTTGACAAGAGGTACTTGAAAATTGTTGCAAACGACGTCCCAAATATAGAGAATTTGGAAGGATACTTTGAATAGACCAAAGTCGGGAGTATGACTAAGGTAGGTGGCCAATGAACATCTCACCAATGAGAATGTGCTGTGGACTCGGTATCGCGTGTGTATCCCGAGGAGTAGGTCCGCATTGGTATATGCGTACTAGGATCATTTAATGGTAAAATACAACTAGAAAAAGATAGGTCGTATACTAGAACTTTTAGTTCACATTCCATACGAATACGGAAGTAATGAAGATAAGAGTTCTTATACCAGACGTTAACATGTCCACTAGGAACTTAGGGTGGCATCTGCCCCTGTGGAATTTGTGACTAGAGCTTGAGGAGCAACGCAAACTATGGCTAGAGAGTCTAGAAAGTGTGGTGTCGAAACCACAACATGTCTATGGTACCAGATAACCGAGTTGTGTCGGAAGGATTTAGTAGTATCACGTACTACACTAGAGAGGACATCGAGGATGTCGATTGTGACATGCAGATGCATGTCATATTGGAAGATGGTAGAATATTCGTACAAGGCTGGTGAAATATTACTTGACAATGTTTAAAGAAGGAGCATAATGATATGCTTATATACGAAGATTATTGGGTTAAGGTATGATCCACCAGAGATAAGCATTCAAGCTATCCCAATGGTTGGAGTTGACTGTCTTAGATATGTCGTACTAAGGGATATGGAAAAAGTTTAAAGCAGTGAAAATAGCTAGAGTAAGTCTAGCATAGAGGATGATGTTACATTCAAAAACATCCCGAGGATGGATGGAACGGTGTTGAACAAACCGATATGTTAGAAATATTGCAATCCTTATTCATGCAACTTAGATCACATAGATCATCAAACTTAAACAACTACTTCAATGCACCATTGCACTTGAAAAAACACAAACATAGCTTATTTTCACTTAATAAACTCCTTTATGATTGAATTTCTATAGCAATGGTCGAAAATACACAAGTTCCAAATGAACAGTGATCGCTCTCTTTTGTCTTCAAAGAAAAAACCTGTTTACAGAGATTTTCACCCACTTACGGCACACCCAATCTGTATAACCGATTCTTTATTTACAGGGTTATTTACAGGGTAGATCTTCGACCGATCCGGCGGCGGTTTAGCAGGATAAGTTTATCCTTAGTTCGTCAACTTTCCTTTCATATATTCGGCCTTAACCTCCTGCTAATTTATAGTGATATTTAACCTTTAAACCACCCGTCAACCTTAAGGCTTAAATTATAAACCTTTAAGAATCAAAGGACCATTGCCCTTTATCTCCTTATATCCTTTCTCACAACTATATGGTCACCTTAGCAACTTGATTGACTTAAATTCCTCCTTCCCTAATAATGCACTGAGATATTTCAGAGGCAATCTAAGCAATCAACCTGTGTAAGTGCCTCTCTTCTTTACTGAACAATTCAATGGACCTTCAGGAATATATGATGATCACCACGTTTTTTCCTAACATTCCTCCTTCATCATATATTCCTGTATATTTAAGCAATCTCTGAAATAAGAGAATTTCCTTTCAACTAAGGCTTTTGTGAACACATCAGCAACCTGATCATGAGTGTTTATATACTTCATTTCAATGTACTCCTTTGCTGCCAGATCTCTAATAAAATGCATATTCAACTCAATATGCTTAGTCCTTTCATGCTCTACAGGATTCTTAACTATCGCAATACAACTTTGACTATCTGTAAAGATTGTTGTTGGCTTATCCTGAGTGCATTTCATTTCTTCAAGCAATCTTCTCAGCCAGATAACTTCTTTAGCAACCAAGGATGCAGCAGCATATTCTGCCTCTGCAGATGACATGGCTACTGCATTTTGTTTTTTACATTTCCAACTGATTACACCTCCTCCCAGGTAAACTACAAAACCAGAAGTAGACCTTCTTGCACTGAGGTCACCTCCCCAGTCTGCATCACTATAAGCATGTAGATTGAGGTTTTCTGAGTTGAACATAATTCCATGGTGTTTGGTACCTTTTAGATACCTCAATACTCTTTTGGCTGCTGCCCAATGAATTTGACTTGGATTATGATTCCTCCTACTGAGTATATTCACAATATAGGCAATATCTGGTCTGGTATTGTTTGCTAGGTACAGTAGACATCCTACCAGAGATCTGTAAGGCACCCTTTCCATTTGTTCTTTTTCAAAATCTGATAAAGATATATCAGCTGTCAATTGGTGACCTGGTACAACAGGGGTCTTTGTACTACTAGCTTCATGAAGATTGAATCTTTTCAACATATTATCTATATGCTTGCTTTGCTTCAATATCAACATTCTCTTTTGTCTATCTCTTTCAACTTCAATACCTAAGAATTGCTTCAGTTCCCCCAAATCTGACATTTGATATCTGTCCTTTAGCATGTTTTTGCAAATATTTAAGCATTTCACACTACTGGCTGCCATGATACAATCATCAACATATAATGCTATTATACAATAATCATTATCATGCTGATATTTGTACATATTTCCATCATTTTTGAATTTTTCAAATCCCTGCTCCCTTAGATAGTTATCAATACAGTGGTACCATTCTCGTGGCGACTGTTTGAGACCATAAACAGCCCTATTCAATTTCCAGACCTTATCATTGTCAACCTCAAAACCTGGAGCTTGCCTCATAAAAATGTCCTCTTCTAATTTAGCATTCAAGAAGGCTGTTTTTACATCCATGTGATGTAATTCCAAGTTTAGTGCATTAGCTAGACTGACCAAGAGTCTTAAACTAGTAAGTTTAACAATAGGAGAGTATGTCTCATCATAATCAATTCCCTTTTTCTGAGTAAACCCTTGTGCCACAAGCCTTGCTTTGAATTTTTTACTACCATCTGCATTTGTTTTCACCTTAAACAGCCACTTACTCCCAACTACATTTTGATTAATGGGATAATCCACAACATCATAGGTCTGAGTTTGTTTGAAAGATTCTAATTCATCTTCCATTGCTGCCAGCCATTTCTCCTTGTCTCCACAACTTAATGCATCCTCAAATCTCTGAGGGATCTCTGCACCTTCCATTATTGCCAATATCTGATCACTTTCTTGTCTTATTTGCTGCAACCTTTTGCTCTTCCCACTTTCAGTTCTGCCATATCCTTCATTATCAATTTTGGCCTCTTCAATCAATTTCTCTGTTTGAGTTTTTCTCCTTTTGATGCAATCCTCTCCTTGAATATTTTCCTCTTCCTCATGTTCAGCTGCTGTTTGTTGGTTTGATAGATCCTCCTGATTCATATTATTATCCTCTGTAGCCTGCTCTTCACTGCCATCATTCGATTCTAAATCTGCATCAAACGTCACTCTTTTTGCATCATGTGATACATTCACCTTTTCTTCTTTTTTCCTTAGTCTATCCTTATAAAAGGTTTCCTCATCAAATATTACATCTCTGCTAATGATGATCTGCTTAGTAGTTGGAACAAACAGTCTATATCCCTTTGACTCATTGTCATAGCCCACGAGATATCCAACTTCAGCTTTGCTATCTAATTTCTTTCTCAGTTCTGATGGAATGTGTGAATATGCTAAGCAGCCATATGCTCTGAGCCAACTAAGATCTAATTTTCCATTTGAATTTGACCAGAGGAGTTGAGGCACATTACCTTTTAAGGCTGAAGTAGGCAATTTGTTTTGAATTAGAATGGCAGTTTTGAGTGCTTCCTCCCAGAGATAGTTTGGCAATCCACTGTGTTTGATCATAGCTCTCACTGCATCCATGATGGTTCTATTCCTCCTCTCTGCTACTCCATTTTGCTGAGGGCTATACCTGCATGTAAGTTGTCTTTTGATGCCATTAGAAATGCAAAAAAGTTTGAATTTAGTGGACAAATACTCTCCTCCCCGATCTGACCTTATACACTTGACTTTTAGGCCTGTTTCTCTCTCCACTTCTGAAACATATTGTTTTAATGCAGCCAAGGCCTGAGATTTTCTTTCTAAGCAATAAGTTTTACACATCCTGCTATAGTCATCTATAAAGGTTATGAAGAATCTCTTGTTTGATCTTCCCCTTACATTTAATGGGCCACACAAATCAGTGTGAACCAATTCTAATGCTTGGCTTGCTCTGCTTTTAGCCCTTTTGAAAGGCAATCTGTTTAACTTTCCCAGCAAACAACCTTCACATATGAATTTTTCTGTTTGTAGATTTTTACAATCAATCCATCCTTGCTTTGCCAATGTTTTGAGGTTATTGCAATTTGTATGTCCCAGCCTATTATGCCATAGTTCTATTTCTGACATGCTAACCGAGTTCACACCATCATAACATTGATTTTCCATTTGGAATAAATTGCCATATCTTTTTGCAAAAAACTTCAATTCATTATTAAGAAAGATTCTACATCCTTGAGAGTCAAAATTGACTCGATACCCTAAGTCAACAAGCTGACTTACAGAAATTAAGTTCTTCACTATGCAAGGCACACATAAAACATTTTCAATATCTACTATCTTTCCTTCTAGATCTAGCAATTGCAACAGTCCTCTTCCTTCTATTTGCAATAATTCTCCACTTCCAACTTGAATGTTCCTTGAACTTGGCTGAGAAATATTCTTGAGCAGGGTAGATGATCGTACTACTGATCTTTCAGCTCCACTATCAACTACAAGGGCATCAGATGTTTTGTTAGACTCTATTCTCTTATCAAAAGTAGGTAATGCAACGTTTACCTCATTTTCATCTTCAATCTCTGATTTTTCTCCTTCATTATGTTCTCGGGCTATGTGAACTCCAGCCGGTCTCCTGCCTCCTCTCCCCCTATAACTCATGTTTCTTCCTCCTCCTCCTTCTTTCCCCTTTCCTCTACCTCTGCCATATTCCTTTGGTGTTGCACATTTAGATGCAAAATGTCCTCTACCTCCACAATGATAGCATGTCAATTCATTTTTCAGCTTTGGGCAATCTCCCTTAAAATGGCCAGGTTCATGGCAATAGTAACAATTTCCCTTCACCTGTTTAGATTTATTGGCAGTATACAAAATTTCACTTGCATGTCCTTCATCTTGGGATATTTTCCTCTGCTCAAATTCTGTTCTCAAAACATTCTCTGCATCCTCCCTGGTTTTGCTCATGTTTCTGATAAACAGGGCCAGATTTTGATTTTCACTGATGGCTCTTGAAATTTGTAAAACTTGACTTCTATCTGAAACATTCACCCCTGCTCCTGCTAGGTCTGCTATTATATTATCGAATTTGTTGAAGAACTCAGCCACGTCACTATCTTCTTGAAGTTTAAGGCTTCTCAGTTCATTCTCAAGCAGATCTATTTGAGAAGATGTTTTTAATTCATAATGCTCTAAGAGGTAGATCCACATTTGCCTTGGAGATTTATTTCTGAGTTTAAGTCTAATTGTTGGACTTACCTTACAGGAAATGATTCCCTGAGCTTCCTTTACTTTGGCACTAACAGACTTCCCTCCTGCACTTGTTACAGGTGTTTCCCGTGCACTTGTCTCATCTGAACCTTCACCAGCATTGTTAGTTGCAGCATTAACAGACATTTCTGAAACAGACCTTATTTGAGTGTTTCTGCCTATTCCCATGCTTTCTGCAACTCCTTCAGGATCAACAAGATCCCATAAATCCTCCACTTCCAATACATGTTTAATGGAGTCCTTCCAGATCTGAAATCCAGGGCCTCCCTGATAAACATCCACAGTAGCAAGCAAACTTGCTCCGAACCTGCTAGACATTGTCTTTAATCTATTCTGCAGTTACACCTGCTCTGATACCAATTGTTAGAAATATTGCAATCCTTATTCATGCAACTTAGATCACATAGATCATCAAACTTAAACAACTACTTCAATGCACCATTGCACTTGAAAAAACACAAACATAGCTTATTTTCACTTAATAAACTCCTTTATGATTGAATTTCTATAGCAATGGTCGAAAATACACAAGTTCCAAATGAACAGTGATCGCTCTCTTTTGTCTTCAAAGAAAAAACCTGTTTACAGAGATTTTCACCCACTTACGGCACACCCAATCTGTATAACCGATTCTTTATTTACAGGGTTATTTACAGGGTAGATCTTCGACCGATCCGGCGGCGGTTTAGCAGGATAAGTTTATCCTTAGTTCGTCAACTTTCCTTTCATATATTCGGCCTTAACCTCCTGCTAATTTATAGTGATATTTAACCTTTAAACCACCCGTCAACCTTAAGGCTTAAATTATAAACCTTTAAGAATCAAAGGACCATTGCCCTTTATCTCCTTATATCCTTTCTCACAACTATATGGTCACCTTAGCAACTTGATTGACTTAAATTCCTCCTTCCCTAATAATGCACTGAGATATTTCAGAGGCAATCTAAGCAATCAACCTGTGTAAGTGCCTCTCTTCTTTACTGAACAATTCAATGGACCTTCAGGAATATATGATGATCACCACGTTTTTTCCTAACACGATAATGAGAGCGTAACTACTGAAAGATTCTAGATACCAATGAATTACTTCAGCGTTATAAGCTGAGAGCATCTATTCGGTTTTGGGAAGAAAAAAGATGTATAAAATATGGCATCCTTCTGATGGAAGAAAAGAAGGAATACGATGACTTTGGCGATTATACCTTTAGGGATAACCGAGAAGAGGCAATACATAGGAATTCTAAGTCCCGATGAGAATCAAGACGAGGTGTATAGATCAGAAGGGGTAAGATTATATAGACCAGTAGTCCATATATCGTAGGAGTTACCCTACTTGCGGGGAACCATTGAAGATATTGAAGTAGAAAGTGGAGGATGCATTGTCTTGAGGCATAGACCCCTTAGAGGTTATGACTTTGAAACTCTTAAGATGTAAGGAACCGGATAATCTTATGGCATTATTAATGAAGATCAAAACATTGGATTGTCCTATTAAGAGACCGAGGTTCCAAGGCCTCCGCTTTCATTATCTTGCGGAGCCAAAGGCGACAAGATTTGAAGTAACCAAAAGTTGAAGTTGACGCTGATAGCCTGTATAATTATAGCATAATCCCGTGGGAAAAATCGTAGGTTATGTAATGGGGTTAAAGTACCATAAGGCACTAAAGGAATGGTTGAAATAACTAGAGACCCTATCAAAATATAGACAAAGATATACAAGTCCAATATAGAGTCACCAATGTCCATTTGGGAAATAGGTGGCGGCCACATCATAAAGGTACATAGGCAAATGGGTTTGTTTGAAAGAACTACCACGCTTATAGTTTAGCTAAGTTAGAGCAGAGCTCTAGCATTGTGGAATGTGGAGATATGTTTATTATGTACATATCATGTACACATATGATAAACATTTTAGGGAGGTAATCTAGGTGGCGACACAAGGAGAGAAAGACGAAAGTGTATCCTAAAGTTACCGGCGAAGGGTCCGGAGATACGTTCAAATGTGCAAAGGACCGCCAATCCGTTGCATGCTAGGGTATGATGTGGTAGTTGGCACTTGAAATAAATGCCAACGCCAATAGAATAAAGCTTAAAGGCAAAGGGGGGAGTAGTACAATAGTACAATTCCGTGATAAGTAGCTTAATAGCGCTTACTCGCTAAATGTTCAAATGTGTCTTGCATAGACACCTAAGACTAGCCTTCCCACATGATCCATACCGGATCAAAGCGAGGTGACGCCATGGGTTACATGGGGTGCAAGTTAGATATACAGGACTCGAACATGGATACAAGTCCAAAGTTATAGCAAATGTCGATATTGTAGAAGACTCACGTAATACCCGCAGTAGGTGGATGACTCCGCAATTTTACAATCTAGACAAAGGCTCACCACTCTTAGGCCATGGCTATGGCTTAAATGAGGATGCAAAGTCGCTTGGAATGCCACAATAAGCGCCATAACATCATGACAGAGAAATATAATGACTAACATTGCTAGGATGTAGGACAACGTTGAATCATAACCCCCAATGATAGGTGGGTTAACAATATAGGGAACATATGATAGCGGCTTAGAAGTCACAAGACGGTTAATAAATACGTAAAGGAGTAAATGGATTGGTGACTCTACTGAATAAAGGTCACAGCCAAAGGGTGAAATGTGTACGCTGTGGCAGGCGTAAGGGTCAGAATACTGAAAATCGATCATAGACGTAGAAAACATATTGAAGAAGAGAAGGAATAAAGGACCCTTATGAATGATATTTAGCAATCTGGATAGGAAGGTGACTTCCTAACATGAAGGGTAGTCTTTGCTAACATGCAAAGGTATACCTGCGGCTTGAAAGGCAGCAAGAGCTGGAAAACTCTTTAAAGATTTGGTGTATAGCTTAGGGAAGAAGACTTGCATGTCCTAGGACAACATGGTGAATTGAATTCACCAAGGATATTTTCAATAATTAGATAGATAGGTAGACAGCATTTGTACGTCATGCCATATTGGCATCGTCCACGAGGACATATGACGGACCCCTAGAGACTTGAACACAAGATCTATGGATAGAGGAGGCCTATCGTGAGAGGTCTTTGGGTGGTACGGTCCCCTGGGATCTCCACGTAATCCCTTGGAATATGTAAGTTCATTTGCAGAACTTAATGACGTTTAGGCACTAAAATAATAGTTGGAAAGACTTCGGCCCACGCGATCTAGATAGCGTAGAAGGGGGTGATTAGTCAACAATGGTTGGAGGCCATTGGAATGTACGGGAGAACAAGTCCAAAAGAGGGTAGATCACTGTCAATTTGACAAAGCGTGTGGCGCTGAATAACTACCATATAGGCGGTGAAGTTTGGCACAAAAATAATACCAAGGTTTGTACCCAACACAAGGACTCACTACGTGATTACGGTATGTGTCATGATCTAGGGGAAGTGATCCATAAAAGGAAATCGGGGCCAATGAGAAGGAATATTGAAGGGTGGTAGGTTCAAAGAAATCCAAACCGATGGTCTAGAGGGGTGCCGCATGGCGCCCCCCTAGTCGGTTGGACGACAAGAGATCCTTTCTCTGGGAAATGAGACGAGTCAAGGTTTAGACACTAGAGAGAGACAACGTTAATTATAATTATGTCTATAAAACATTACTTATATAATGTCGAATGAGGTCTAATATAAAACATATGAATGTAGTATGGATTGAATCATGGCAAGGCCCGAAGAAATTGTGTTATCAAGGCATCTACCAAAGGAAAAATATAGATCGAGGAACGATAACCGGACATTATTATCGCCGCCAAAGAATATCCAAGGTGAATAGCGGTTAAAAATCCAACTTGGAAGTTTTTTTTTTTAATCTTACTCCGAAGAATTTCCTTCCATGGCCCAACGGGAACATATGTCGATATGGTTGCAGAGACATTCCGTAGTGATGATAATAACTCTTAAGTGATTCCTAGCTCAGTATGGTTGCACAAGTCTGGCGGAGTTGTTGCTACCACAGCATGGGTTACATGGAAGGTGGTCTTCTAATTTATATAGAAAAGAAAACAACTATAAATAAAACGAGAACTATTATATTCCTTGATAGAGGAACTTAGCCCATTGGTAAAAGGGTTGGCTTGGTTGTAGGAGGTTAGGGGTTCAATCCCACCATATGCCTCTTTCTTTTAAAAAGAGTTGTGATGTAGGAATAGAACATTAGATATGTATAAGAATATATATATAAAACATAAACATTAAATAAAAAGAAAGTTGGCTCATTAGTAAAGGTGTTGGCTTGGGTGAAGAAGGTCAGGGGTTCAATCCTAGGATATATCTATATACCTTTTGCTTAAAAGAATGTTTAACTAGACAAAACAAAATATTAGATGTGTATAACAAAGGAATAGAACATCTTAAGATAGTTGGCAAAATGGAAAGATTGTTCGATTAGAAGTGGGAGGTCACAAGTTCGAAACGAGGGGGGAAAAGAAAAAGAACTTTTACTTTTTTTTTTTTTAAAGGTCTGCGGGCACCCCCTAACCCTAATTTCTGGGCCCGGTAGGAGACGCGCTGCCCGCCAATTAGGGTTTCGCGCCTGCATTGTTTCCATTTTGGGTCGACCAAAGGGTGTTCTAAACTAATTAGGGTGTTCCGGACGCAATGGAATAAAAATCGCCCGCAATCCGAAGTTTCCTAGAGAAAGTTATAGCCTCCATAAGAAAGGAACGCATTCTACCAAAAACTCAACATAACTTCACCTTAACATTTTGAATTTTTCTATTTACCTAGCTCAATTCTCACATACTTAGGCCAAAACTCATCCTACTTATGGATTTGATGTACTTTTCCTACATTGGAGGTCTCCTACTATCTAAACGGTCTAACGAGTTTGACATGGCCAGTGCTATGATCTGGTCCACCAAAATCATGGCTCATACCATCAGGACGCTCCCCCAACATATATATCGGCACTGGCGAGATACATACGTGGACTTCCCCCCATGGCAATCAGCGCACCATGAGCAGGGCCCTCCGTCTAACTCGGACCATCCATAGAAAGATGCCCGGGTGAAGGACACAGAGGTGTCATTCGGCCCACGCCTTCAATGGGACTCCTATATCGCGGAAGCGTGAATACATGTTAGCACACCGCATAAATCATACATAAATAACCACCACGAAGGGTGGCACATCCATCCAAGTACTAATGGCAAAGAAGATACATCTAGTCCTAAGGAAAACACCCCAAACCCCAGGTTCTACCCCGGCTCAGACTCCTATGAGGATGGACTGACGGCTCGGTCTCAAGAGATCAGCAGACAGAGGTATAACCTGGCGTTGGCTGGCATAGAACAGTGGCTAGGGTTGTCCACTCCATCCGCCCCTCCTGTGCACACTTTGCAGATGAGTCGAATCATGCTATGGCATCACTATAGCCTTCCGGAGACGCAGACTCAAGGTATCACCCTTCGAGTCTACTCCAGGTTACATCTCCCTGGTCCGATGAGGCAGGTCGGGGAAGTGTCCCCTTCCAGGATAGCAGCGGTTCCATGGGTGAGCTAGAGAATACGTGCCGCATCAGCGACCCCCGCGCATCCGTACCCGATCTACTCCCCTAACTTTATCATCAAAGTACAGGATGCCCCATACGGGTCACATCTCTGCACCCAGGGAGTGTCAGACCCATACCCGGCCCTCTACTGAAAGATATTAGCAAATCAACTAGATAGGATTCTTAAAGTATTGCAAATGAATACTTGTTTCAATGCACAATAACACAATCAAAAACCAAAGTAATGATTGTTAAACAATGATCTTATCCATGTAAAGCACTATTCATATCAAAATGAATAAAACACTATTCACATATGTTGGTTCCGAAAACTCGAGCCTGCACTTATCTCTGCAGCTTCCTCAATGCATCTATAGTTTACATCTTTGTACAATCTCTTATAGGGCCAGACCCGGCCGATCAGGCTCGGTTCCGGCCGACTTGGGACTCGTGGCTGGAGTCTCCATCATCCAAGGAGCTTGCCATATTTGTATGGCTCCACTAGTCGAACCATGATGCTGAGTCCCCGTTAATTGCATCTCAATAAAATGCAATGGTCCCTAAATAAGAATTCACAACCCTAGTTGCATAACTAGGGTAGACATCATAATATCAAGTATGCACATTAGACACTATTACCCAGCTTACATACCATTACCAAGCTCACATCGTGCATCCTGATTCCCACCACTGATTGAGTGCATAATAAATGAATCAGGGACATTCACTGAAGAACCAATATACTGAATTAGCATGGATTTTCTTCATTCCCCTTCCATGCTAATTCCTTGCATATCCTCAAATCCCTAAGATTCCCAACCCAGTGCTTGAACTTTTTGGAATTTAAATTGAGACAACCCTTTTGTTAGAACATCTCGCCACCGCTCATGTGTTGAAATATATTCCACTGTGATTATTCCTTTTGCAACCATCTCTCCCTAATGAAGTGAACATGTAATTCTATATGCTTTGTTCTTTGATGCGTGACTGGATTACAGTAATCGCGAATACAACTTAAACTATCGAAATATAGAACCGTAGGCAATTTCGATAGATTTTGAGTTCATCATGATCCAAGCAATTTCTTTAGTCTGCTAGAGTGGTTGAATTGTATTCGCCTCTCCTGCGGGACATGGCTACATTGGATTGCTTCTTGCTTTTCCAAGTCACTGCTGCTCCACCTAACATCAGACAGAATCCAGAAGTTGATTTTCTTGTGTCTATATCACACGCCTCGGTCGATCATCAGTATCCAAGCACGTCATATCTTTTTTGTTATATCGTGGGGCCATGATTCCGAAAGTGTGTTTCGGATACCTTAGAACTCGGCTTAGCCGTGATCCATCTTTGGTAACCCGGATTGTTGCAAAACTGCTGTCGATGGGTAAACCAATGTCAATGTCCTGATGCGGTTTGGATACGAATAATAAACAACCTACAAGTTCCCTGTATGGAATTCTTGCCATGCTTACAGCCTCTTGGTCTGTTTTAGGGCTTAACTCACTAGATAGTTTCAGACCTTGAACTATTGGAGTTCTGGAAATGTTACAATCAAGCATATTGAATCTCCTAAGCATACCTATATTGTCGATTGAGTTATTTGCGACTTTGCAATTGGCCTTATCTCCTCGACACTTCCATTCCCAAGAACTTTCTGAGCTCCCCAAGATCTGTCATTTTAAACTTGCTCGTTAGAACTTGTTTGCAGTGCTTTAAAATTTGTGCATCACTTGGCACCAGAAGATTGTCATCAACATATAGAGCCAAAATGCAAAATTGGCTCCCTTGATTCAGGATGTACATGTTTCCATCATTTGAGAGCTTAGTAAATCCCTGATCTTGCAGATATTTGTCATAACATTGGTACCACATTCTTGGGGACTGCTTGAGTCCATACACTGCGCGTTTAAGTTTCCACACCATTCCTTCTTCAGCAGCCTCAAATCCTGGGGCCTGCTTCATGTAGACATCCTCATTGAGCTCAGCATTGAGAAAGGCCGTACTCACATCCATGTGGTGTACTTCTAGGTTGTGTGCATTTGCAAATGATAGTAATACCCTAACACTTGTTAATTTGACTATAGGAGAGAATGTCTCCTCATAATCCATCCCTTTTCGTTGTGTGTACCCTTGAGCCACTAGTCTCGGGCCTCGATTTCTTCTCACCATTAATTCCAGATTTTATTTTGTATAGCCATTTGTCTGCCTATGATGTTCTTCCCTCTTCTAGTTTTCCTCGACCACATCATATGTTTGTGTTATCAAAGGCCAACAACTCTTCTTCCATTGCAATTTTCCAAATGATCCGACCGCTCGTGAGCTCATGGCTTCTTCAAAAGACTGTGGAATGCCAGGTTCAATGATTGCCAAGATTTGGTGAATGTCAAGATCCTCATCATGTAATCTTTTACTTCTTCCCCCTTCTACTATGCCATACAAGTCTGGATTTAAGTCAATGGTTTCCTTGGTTTGTCCACCTCTGTTTTTTCTTTTCTGTCCTTTTGTTCAAGGTCACCATCGATCCAAGGTCGGTGTCGGGGTTTTCACTATGGTCGTTTAGTACATTTTCTTCCCTTTCTTCCCCTTCAATGTAAGTGCCTTGGTCTGCTCCACCTTCTGCAGCATCTGCATCATTATGTAATGAGTCATCATCAAGGTCACTCACATTTGTTGAATTCTGCACATTTGTGGGAACCTTTTGCATATGGGCTTGCTCCTTGTTTCTGTTTTTATACACAATAGTCTCATCAAAGATCACATCTCTGCTAATGATTATTTGCCTTCTTTCCATATCATACATTCTGTATGCTTTTGCTTGTTCATCATATCCCCGCCAGATAACTTTTATGGCCCTATCATCAAGTTTTTGTCTCATTTCTTTTGGAACATGAGCATAACCTACACAACCATAGGTTTTAAGCATGTCATAATTTGGAGTATGTCCATTCCACATCTCCTCAGGAGTTTTACCTTGGATGCTGGCCGAAGGGAGTTTATTTTGTATTAGCACTGCCGTTTTGACAGCCTCATCCCATAAGAAATTAGGCATACCCGATTGCTTCAACATGGAACCAACGTAATCAAGGATGGTCCTGCTTTTTCCTCTCCTGGCTATGCCATTTTGTTGAGGGGTGAATCAGCATCGTAAGTTGTCTCTTTATGCCAAGATCCCCGCAATGCTTGTTAAAAGCTCCGCACAAGAATTCACCTCCTCTCGGTCTGACCTAATACATTTGATTTTCCTTTCGGTTTGCCTTTCAACTTCATGTTCAAATGGTTTGTAAGCAAAAGAAATGCTTGATCTTTTCGCCTTAACGTGTAACATTTGGTCTTTTCTAGAGTAGTCATCTATAAACGTGATGAAATATTTTTTCCCACCATGCTTGTTATGTTTATAGGACCACATAGGTCAAGTGTGTATTAGATCTAGAGTTCCTTAGCCCTTTTACTAGATTTCCTGAAACTTTAGCCGGTATGTTTTGCCTAACATACATCCTTCACACACAAACTCTTCCTCCTGGATTTTCTCAGAGGCAGCAAATCATCTTATTTTTGATCATGTATTTGATATTGTTTAAGTGTGTGTGCCCGAAGTCTCTCATGCCATTTTCTCGATTGAAGGAGTCAGGACAATATTTATTTCACCATCAAATTTCAAGTTTTCCAATGCAAATAAGTTTCCAATTCTCTTTGCTAAGAACTTCAATATATTGCCCATATAGATTTTACATTCAGTTTTCTCAAAAACCACTTTGTAGCCTAAGTCTACTAACTGACTGACTGCTATCAGATTTCTAACAATCGAAGGCACACATAAAACATTTTTAAGTTCCACGGGTTCTCCACTTAGATCAAAGATCTCTAGCATTCCAGCTACATCCACTTTCTGTAAGTTTCCATCTCCCATTTGCACGTAGCTGGACCCCTTGTTTATTTTTCCTTTGAGCTCATTTGGATTCTTGATCACTGATCTTTCAGCTCCTGAATCTAAAACAAGTAAATCATCTTTAGAATCCAACTCATTTGCAGATAATGCTTTGAAAATGTTAGGATTTTGAGTTACCTCCACATTTTCGTCTACCTCCTCTTCATGTTCATTGTTCCGCGATCCCTGCCATATTAATGGCGCAGCAAGATTTCTTCCTCTTCCTTCCCCTCATGTTTTGACCTCTTCCATATCCTCCTCCTCCTCCGAGCTAGCATTATACCCTCTCCCTCTTTTGCAAAGTCCTTGGGACTTGAGAGCAATTGGTTTACGCAAAATGACCAAACCCACTACAATTGAAGCATTTATTATCTCGGTGTTGGTGTTCTTTGGGCGGTTTATTTTTTAAGTGACCATAGCTATTGCAAACAAAGCATGGTCCCAGCTTACTCTTATCCGTAGATATTTTCCTTTTCCTTTACCAAAGAAAATAAAATTTCAAAGATGTTCCTCATGGTCACTAATAATCGCTTTTGTTCCAAATCGGTTTTGACCATTAGTTCCTGCATGTTCTCTACTCGTTGCTACATTCCTTACTAGAGTAGATAAATGATCAAAGCTAGAAAAGCACGGGCTATAGACATTACCCGGGTGATCTTTGGTAATGGTTACCCCAAAGACCTCCATATTCGCCACAAGGTTATCAAACCTTTGAAAAAAAATTCAAGATGTTGTCCTTTTCCTCAAATTTCAGGATTTCTTAACTCTCTATCCAACACATCCAAATTGAGAGGATGTTTTGCTCTCATATGTTTTGATCGGGTATTTCCAAATAGCCCCTGCCTCATACCTCGACCTTTAACAATATACTAGACCCTTCACGATTCTAATGCTCTTAGCTTCAATAAGTTTAAAGAATATCTACATCACAACTAGTAATTTTAGTAGAGGTAGATTTACCTTTTGTGCTTGAGCTCTCAAATTGATATGATAACCCATTTCATTTTTACTGCTTGTCTCAATCGACCGCTCAACTTCATCAGCATCTCCTCGTTACATAGGTCCACGACCTTCAACCTCAATACTTCCTTGATTTTCTTTTCCACACTGAAACCTCCTCGCCCATTAAACACATCTACAAAGACTTAAGAGAGATGCACCTAGTCTAGTTGACATTGGAGCTCTGATACCAAATGAAAGATATTAGCAAATCAACTAGATAGGATTCTTAAAGTATTGCAAATGAATACTTGTTTCAATGCACAATAACACAATCAAAAACCAAAGTAATGATTGTTAAACAATGATCTTATCCATGTAAAGCACTATTCATATCAAAATGAATAAAACACTATTCACATATGTTGGTTCCGAAAACTCGAGCCTGCACTTATCTCTGCAGCCTTCCTCAATGCATCTATAGTTTACATCTTTGTACAATCTCTTATAGGGCGGACCGCCGATTAGGCTTCGGTTCCTACCGACTTGGACTTCGTGGGCTGGAGTCTCCATCATCCAAGGAGCTTGCCATATTTGTATGGCTCCACTAGTCGAACCATGATGCTGAGTCCCCGTTAATTGCATCTCAATAAAATGCAATGGTCCCTAAATAAGAATTCACAACCCTAGTTGCATAAGTAGGGTAGACATCATAATATCAAGTATGCACATTAGACACTATTACCCAGCTTACATACCATTACCAAGCTCACATCGTGCATCCTGATTCCCACCACCGATTGAGTGCATAATAAATGAATCAGGGACATTCACTGAAGAACCAATATACTGAATTAGCATGGATTTTCTTCATCTACGTGACCGGCTATAAGGCCTAGCCCACTGTAGGAGTCTCAGGAGCCTTTTATGTTCGTGCAAGACTCCACCCCCACTTCACCACTGCGTCCCTTCTCTGGTGCTGAGCAATTCCGTAGCATCCACGGCTCGGTGGTCTCTTTGTGCCCAGCCGCAATTATCGAAAGTACTATGGGAGATACTAGGAGCATACTAATGAGCAAAGGTCACTTTGAGGTCTCTATCCCCTTAATCCCCTCGCTACGAAGAACCAACAGAGATACTCCCAAAGATACATCCATCCATCCATCAAAGAGCATAATCAATAGTTGAGAACAGGTTCTAACTATCAAACAAGGGTTAAACATAACCAAAGACAAGCAAAGAAGACTGAAAGAGGCGCTAGCCTACTAGAATCACAACTAAGCTAACTATGTACTAACCGTAACCATAGCTAGCTCCACTATCCCTCCTGGTCGCCATCCTTATGGTCGGAACAAGGTCGACAAAGATCTCCTCCTCCATCTCCAATTGCCCCAAATCAATTGGGGCAAATTGGTGTAACCCCAATTTGGGTGTCCCAAATTGGAAACTCTGCTGCCCCATTTTGGGCCGTGGCTTACTTTAGGTTGGTTAATATTAGCTGATTTGGTATTTTAGCCCTTTCTAATATTAGGTTAAGCCCCAAATTCGAATTAGGGTTTTAGGTTAGGTTTCCACTTTAATAATGAATTATTAACATAGCTAACCTTAGCTTATGAATACTTAATGTGCCATTAATTATTCATAATGACGTGTCATGTATTTATACTCAAAAGGCGATAAATATGTGGAACGCCATAGCCTTGAACCATTTCCCATCACAAACACTAATGTGTGTGATGCCTCGACTTGAAGCAAGTTCCCTTGCATGTATACTTGGAGGGGAACTTGTTTGACTTCTTAACACAAAGAACAACACTAGCGCTATCAACTACCATATAACTCCCTCCAATAATAAGAAATAACCTACTCCCTTCCATTGCACATGCCCTTCTTGAATGACCTAGACCTCAATAACATGACAATCATTCCGAAGCCACACGCATTACATGTGGAATGGTATATGTGTGGAGTTCGTAGATGAAATAAGGAGTTGTAAATCTAATCATGTCCATAAATATAATATGGTGTTGAATAATGTCCATATATATAATAATAGGGTAATGGGCACATAGATTTATGGCAAGTCAAGCATTAGTCATGGGCACATGGAATAGGCAAACATAATGAAATACAATAATGGAATGCATGGAATGAGCGGGGTAGGTAGATGGTGGAGCTGGTTTAGGATTTTCTATGGAAGATGACATACCAATTATGCCTAAATTGGTTTAAAATTTTTACATATCTAATATGTATTCAACTGCAATGCAGTGAAAAGAGGGTCTTGGCAATGTAGACAGAAGTAATTGCATTGGGTGTGGGTAGAATTGCAACAAATTTATTGTGTTCCTAAAATTTCTATGTGAGTTCATAATATGATGTTGTAACCTCTAAACCCTAAATTAAACCATTTGGAAATGCACATCCAGAAATGATATAACAAATCCTAATCCCAAATTCTAAACCCTAAACCCCTAAACCCTAATTGGCTTAGTCCCCTAAAACCAGCTTGCTATAAAATTTTTGCCATAAGTTGAGAATAGAATAGAATAGAATAGAATAGGTTTTAGCGCTTGGCCTATGGGACCCAAACAAAAGAGAGCAGCAAGCATAATCCCGGCGGTGATTAAAAACCCGAACCGAAGGGTTTAAAAAACCAAAATAGTAAGCCTCGCATACAATTGCATAGGACAAATACCGCTATGGGACACAAACGAGTCCGCATCCATAACCTCCTGGAGTTGAGAACAAAAAAAAGCCAATAACCGATGCATGTAGGAACATTATATGGGCAAATGCCCTTGACATTCATTTTGCAAATCCAAAGCCTTTGCCCCGTGCTTCACGGCCCAACTGTTTCGGCGCGACACCCCCCGTCGCATTTTTTATTTTTTGTGGGCCTTTTTGACTTGCCGCCTAAATCCAATCGGGAACAAAAATGCAAGGAACCCCCTTATTTTGCAAATCCACAGTACACATTTTTTTATTTTTTTATTTTTGCAAATCCACCGGTACAAAACCAAGGTGAAATGCACTATTCAAGTCCATGTATCCTTCCCATCTATTTTGACATTCCGTGATCGTCCTATTCTTTTCAAAGGCCATGTAAATAAAGGTTTGAGATGGACTTCAACCGTAAAATTCTTGATACAAGGAGGCAAAACAAAACATCAAGAAAGTTGAAGAAAGTTGAAGAGAAAATGGGTGACGGAATCGTAATATTAGCAAATTCAAGCAATAGCCAAGGCTAATCTGTAAAGTTCAACCAAAACTTTAGAATAGTTTCTCAAAAGATATCAATGAGTTTGCCCTAAACTATAAAACTCTCGGTTCTTCAATTGCAACTATGTTACCATAAAAATGAAACCATGCCACCATATACAAAGGAAGGGATACCATTTGCAATCGATGCATGCAGATGTCCTAGTGAATAAGATCCGTTGTTTTAAACCTCGATACATTCTATGAGCTTATCATCTAAAACAAATAATAAATCTGCATGTTAAAGGTAGTAAGCAAGAACCTCATTTTTTTTTTTTTTTTTTTTTGAAGGCAAGGTTGGAGCAAAAATGATGTGGTACGAACTCATAATTAATGCTTTGGGCTTTTGTAGCATGATTGGAAACATGACTACGAATCATCATTGTCTGCTATGTGTGACAATGCAGTGTGACATGTCTATCATGCACAATTCTTACATGCTTTCAGTTGCAACCCACAAGTACCAAGGGCAAAGGTTCCATAAATTTGTTATGGAACTATAATCCCACACCATAGATAATTTAAGGACTCAGTTGAATAATAATCCCACACCATGGAGTCAAAACAGTCAACTCCAAAGAATATCTCTCATAATGGAAGATTAACTGGTAAAATCATATACTTATTTAATCATTATTGGTCTAAGGGTTTGTATATCTCTCTAGGTTGCTTGATTGCATTGCATCGGTTCCCTCTTAACAACAACTAAAGGCAGCCAAGGGCAAAGGTTCCATAAATTTGTTATGGAACTATAATCCCACACCATAGATAATTTAAGGACTCAGTTGAATAATAATCCCACACCATGGAGTCAAAACAGTCAACTCCAAAGACTATCTCTAGCATATGGATGGATTTACCATGTGGTTTACGATTATATTCAGGTAAGCTTCCATATATGCGGTCTGCAACACCCACAAAAAGAGCTTTTGTCTCTGGACTGAATGCAATTCCTGCAAGCCTTTCAATAATAAACAGCCACTTAAATATGAATTTACCACACAATTTCAATATCCAAACCCTCCGACTTTGTGTATCGTGAGTAGAGATCATAAGAAGACAAAATATAGCAATACGATCATATATTCCTGCAGCTTAGAATCCTATTCTCCTAGAACATTGCTTTCTAGAAACAAATATCTATTTCAAAGATACATCGATGTGCCCAACCGAGACACGCTTATCAACCTATTTTAAAATTCTATCTGCACTCGAGACCGAAGCCCAATAACAAAAGATAATCTTTCTTTTCTCCAATATCCACGATTTTCTATGTCTAAACAATCTGGAGAGCAAGCTACACATGGTTTTTAAAGTTATTCGGTTAATCGTTGTCAAGTCCATCCACTTTGGCGTTTCTAACAATAATTCACATACCTCAAAATGGGCCAAGACTTCCAAAGACAATGCAAACGTGTCCATCCAAACCGAATGAGAGTATCGATAAAATGCATTAGATCACCTAATCCGTCCATACGGGCCTTGCATTGTGAATCCAACCTAATTGCAAATTGCAAAGACCATTTTTCGTGAGCCCATTTTGCAAAATCCAAGCAAAGTCGAAAATATTTACCTTATCAAGGATGAAATCTGAATCTTGAAAGCTAAATAAAGCTCCAACATGGCCACCTTTTTATGCAAATTATGATCCTTCCGCCATACTTAAGAAGGATCCTAACCGCCACATAACATGCTCATTTCATCGACCATTTCGATGCAACAATGTCAAGATATCTAAGCACTTTACGCCAGTGCAAGCCCCGAGAACACGCAAAGCAAGACTATCCATGATCTTTAGAAATTCAAAAACATTCCATGAATGCAGTGCCTAGATTCCAGACCTTCCAAGTTGCTTTTGTTCAAGCTCTTCGCTTACTAATGGATATAGAGGACCTACAGTTGTGCTGATATATGTCAAGGCAAATGCCTTAATTAACCTGGTGTGCAGTGGCAGCCTATTCACATTAGACATAAGCACATCAATCATGTCAGTATGAAGAATAACATGGACCATTCTCAGCATAGCTTCTGATCCTCAGCTAAATGGGGAGCAATTGGTAGACATAAATACTCATCGTACGACAGAAAGTGACAGAAAGGAAGTGCTTCAGGTGGTGGTATTCTGAAACACATAAAAATGCCTTTGTTGGATGCACACTGAGTTGTAAGATCACCTGAACTTAAGGAATTCTCCTTTGAAATAGGAAAACTGCTACTTTGTTTGAAGGTGCAAGTTTCTGCCAAAGGGTAATTCATTAACCAAAGAAGGCTCTACCAATTTGCAGATTGCCAAACAATGCCCGCAAGCAGAACTTGTGGAGACACAATGGTGTATTGTGATTGGAACATTTTTAATTTCAAACTTCCAATACAAAGGATGGCAGTAAAAAGCAGCTATGCTTCCAAACCTTTCTTTAAAATTATTGTTGGAATTCTTCGCAAAGCACACGCTTTATGCTCCTCGATAAGTTGATCTGCAAACCAATCTAGGCGTTACGCATTTGTTTGATCTAATGATACCTTTCCACCAAATGGTAGATGCTTTGCAAACTCTTTTTGTCCTAATACATTGCTCGGCAAAGCTTAAAGTAAGTGGCCACATTTCTTTAGCTAGGATCATCCATCTCCACAGTCCTTGGTTTCTTTGATCCAGTTGCCTCGCAAAGACATTCATGCATCAAGTTGGCATACAATTATGCTTAATGATCCTCTACCCGAAAGCTTTAATAAAAGAGTTCGGATGAATGGCTTACCAGATATGCTGAAGATAGCTTTTGCGTGCATCCTCAAAAAAAGACATGCTAACAAAGATGATGAACCATATCGAGAGATGTTTTCCGGGACCATTTTCATTGTAGGATTGGCCCACCTAAAAGCACCCAGCCTTTTACATTGTTTATTTGATAAGTCTCATCAAAATGGCCAGTCGCGTGGGGACAAAACCAAACGATCACCAACGCCGCACATATTCGGGAACTCAAGCCTTGTTACATGCAAAACATGAGTAATGGCAAAGGCCCGGCGATGGGGTTATTCATAACCGGACCACCATCAACAAGCAGTGCATGTGGTCTTGCCATCAATGTAAGAAACCCGGCGAGGTTTATAAAAGGAAAGTACAAACGGCGCATTAGAAAGGACTTGGTTGGAATAAAGTTTGCGGCTCCTCTCGATTCACGACCCTCAATAGCACCCGCGAATTGGAAAAAAGTTATCTTAGTATGGCGATAAATCAAAGGAGTAATGGAATAAGTTTACTAAGTAATGCTACAACTTTACAATCTTTCCGAATTTCACCTTACCCGCAAATCCACTACTAAACACGCACGAAGTTGCTTGTGGAGCTTGAAAAAGAATCAAATGTTTAAACTTGCAATGACCCAAATGTTTCAAAGCATAGGCGAACAAACACATAATGTGCTCCTTTGGTAGAAGTCTTGGATAAACTAAATCCGAACATATAGGTGTCTTCAAATTTTGTTCGATCGTTGCCCTTAATAATTATAGTGTAAATATGGTTTCACTATAAAATGGTAATTCAGCCAACGACTTATTCTAGCAAACATGATAAATGCATTAAAAGCCTATGCTGGAAATAAATTAAATGCTACATACCTGGTTTTGCCACTTCAATCCTTAGTACAGAAAAATAATCTTTGCATTAGTTAGTGGCGTATATTTTGTGAATGCCTTGAAATCCCTTAGACAACAATACTGCAGCAATTTGTACATATGTTGTTCATAGACACGCTAGTAGCCAGACCAGAATATACAGACTAAACATGAGAAAGGCCAATGTTCTCCTTGAAGTCCTTGTCCCAGACTATTTGTTAATGACTGTGGGAATAACAAACTATGCGGATATTAGAATAAAGATAGGCTAACAAAAACGTGTCAAAAAAATGAGAGAAAAATACGGGTAACCTTTAGAGGCAGACAATGTGATTGCCCTTGGAAGTAGATATGTCATTCAAATGGCTTGGCAGAATAGATTCTTCAAATGTGAACATATCACATGTTGTTTGTTTGTTGCCACAACTCCTCTAGAGCCTACAAAATATGGCTCCAAACCTGTTAGCATGCAAAAATCGTTAAGAAAATAAAAGGATGAAAAACACCTGATTGCACAAAACATAAAAGGATGAAGAAAACCGGATTGCACGGAATGGCCACCACAAAACCAAACTCGTAAAAATTTCATATGCATGAGCACTTCTAAAATGGGCTCAGCATTGCTCTTCAATAAGATCATCTTGAATGGACAGAGAATAATGAGAAAATCCTATAAACATTGCCGCCATACAATATCGCTATCGTCGCCGATAACTCAATCCCTGTAAGCAATGATCTTTAAAGCAAATGATGTTACCCTCAATGATGGAATCTTAAGCTCGAATAAAAACCCGAAGTTTCAAAATGAAGAGATAAACAGCTATAAGACCTCCGGCTACAAAACTGATAAGATCCCGAGGATTTAGAGTGTTAGGATCTACCCGCCTCCAGCCGATGGCCCCGAAGGAAGACATATCCGATGCTCGATTCAAGAATAATCGAGGCATTTTCAAATCTAACATCCCGAAGGAGCGTGGAATGCACGAGCTCGCTTAGTCTAGCCATGGAAAGATGCAATGAAAGCACGACAGCCCAGCGAAATTCGAAAATCTAGGAAAAACGTATACGCCAAAATATCTGCCGCAGGGGGGCAAAGGAACGTCGCATGCGTCTACACTGCGGCGTTCCTGGCACAAATACCAAAGCCTTACTATTTTAAAAAAGAAGATAGAGTCTCTTTAAAGAGGATGGCACCAGAAACGTACCTCCGAATTCCCAGAGCGATAGCAGGTAGCTGTTTGTATGCTTGGCAATTTTACTTAGTAGTCTTAAGGCCAATAGAGGTAAGCGGTTTGCCACATGTAGCGTTAGACTCATGCATGGCAAGAATACCACAAACTAGGAGAAGCAATTATTTTTGAAATTACAAGCACATGCTCCAAACATATCCAAAACTTCCTATCATACTCAACGATGAAATATGAGGCTTTCTCAACCTTTCCAACTAAATCTGCGCCAACGTCTGCTGCTTCTGTATAGACCCCTCCACCAACACGACCGAATAAAGCCACACACAAAACCACTTAGGGCATAACCAAATATGACCCCATAAACACTAGCCCAATCCCGTCCAAAATATAACGTAAACAAAGTAATGGTTAGGAAGAGCACCAAAATGCAATCAAAGAGCTTCTAGATTGAATCAAGCAAAGCAATTTCCATGGTAGAAAATGAAGACTGCCGTTGGTAGAAATGGCGGTAACTAAGTTCCATAGCTTTTTGTGGGCGAAGGAATTACCTGGGTTTCTAATTTTTTCTAGCCGTCGATTCATAAATTAGATCTTAACGGTTGAGATGGAAAAAGCTGACGTGGCATAACACGTGGCATCTAGAATGGCTGCAAATCGGTCACCTCGGGTTTAGGCAACCTGCTAAAAAACAACTTTAGCAACTTTTACGCAAATCGTCCCGGTATCCCATACAGAGACTACATCTTACCTAAGCTTTTCAACCCCAGCTAAAAAACCCCAGCCGATCAGGGAAATTTGTTGGGACGCTTTGGCTTCGTTGCTGAACAGGGTTGTTTGAATTGCAAGCAGCAAATTTAGGTCGGACGGTGAAGGCTCTTCAAGCGCAGATAGGCCCAGAATTTTGAGGTGTTTGTTATGGCGGAAGAATTCCAAAGTATCAGGTTTAGGGTTTCTACGTTGATCCTGATGAGCCAGTTGTTTTTATTAGAGTGAGGGTTCTCTCGTGGTTTTGAGTTATGTGACCCTATGTAGTTCAGGAAAGCATGGTAGAAGGGCATAATTTGCTTGCCGCTATTCGCTCGTGAAAAGATATTGGCATGGTAAGGATTTGAATTGAAGATGGTGTCGCAAGAACCCCAAGTGTGGGAGATTAGTTCTTCAAGTGAAGATGATGACGATGATGATTTAATTTGCTTGTCTCCAAAAACCATCAGTAAGCGGTCATACTCGGAAGAGATTGTAGTTGGAAACAAGAAACAACGAATTTTAGAAGCTACTGATGTCGATTTGGATTGCTATATATTAGAGGATGATCCCTGTAAAATTGACTCAGATGAGCTACATAAAGATGATTCTATGGATCTGGTTGTGACAGGAGAGCGAGTATTTGTAAGTTTGCGATTTCTTTGCAATTTCTTTATAATAGCACACAAGAATTGTTGTCTGATCATGGGTCTTAGAACAGGTAGCTTGTAGAGATTATCCACATCCAAGGCATCTCTGTGCAAAATACCCATTCAACTCTACTCCCCATGAACAACACTGTCCACTGGTACAGTAATTCATGATTCTATTATTTCATGTGTGGCTTGATTATACATTTATTTGACGAAGATGTAGTTAAATGCAGTGTTATTGCTACGTGTGTGACAAATTGGCACCATGTGTGTACTGGAAGAATGGAGGATTGGGTCAGGGTCATTGTGATGCATCTGATAAAGAGAAGACATGGAAATCGTTGAGGCAAATGCAAACAACATTGGTTACTAATAATTTAAGAACCGATAACCAGCGTCAGCAGGTTGAAAACAGGTCTGTAAGTTTTTCTCTGATATTAAGATATGCCAACTATTCAATTGCTAATCAGGCTCCTAAATTTAATAGGCAAACTGTTAGAACAAACATTCGATTAGCAACCGTGTGCAGCGATTTAAGGCAACTTTCTGGAGGGAGCACATCCAATTCATCAAGCTTGATTTCTATATGTCCACAAGGCACTTCAGCACCAGCCAATTTATCCCACGAAGCCTCAGCTTTTTCTTCCGAAGGGTTAACCATAAATGTGCCAGCATTATCAATGGGAACAGTACCTGCCACCACAACATCATCTTCTGTTCAAGGCTACTTAAGACACCGGGCTTAAATTCAAAGGAATGCCAACTAATGGCTTTTCCAGTTACCAGGTTCCTGCTCCAAATGTGCGACAGCCAACTATTCCAAACACCAGTAATTGGCAGTCCTTGTCATTGGCTCATCTGTCACAATCCCAACCTGTACCATTGAGACATCGACCGAGGACATCTTTAATAAAACCTCAAGCATTCAAGAAGCAGCCAATTTCGTTGAGGGCAGTAAGGCCACTGCCTCACCAGTCATTCGGACATGATCCAACAAGAATACCACATTCTGCTCCAATGGCCTCAGTTTCTCATTCACCTGCAGCTGTTACACCTTTAGTGGCTGATACACGTGTTCCATATGTAGCTGCAGCATCATCTTTCCTTCGTTGTGTGTTTCTTATGGTCAAGCAGGTGTGGCTTCTTTACAGCCGGGGACGTTGTCTTATACAGATGTAAATTCAACATTTTTGCAGAATGTAGATTTTCAGCAGCAGCAGCAAATGCAGCCTTTTCCAATATCTTCGACAGGTCAAGGGGGTGTAGAGTTGCCTCCATTACCACTTAATGACCTGGCAGTGCAGTTTGATTGGAGTTTCTTGGATGGTATTTCTGATTTAGCTTCATCTTAATTTATGGCAGTGTGTAGCGCAGCTTTAATGTGCATAAGAGCATCATGTATTGTACATCAGAACGAAATTGTGAGAGTTCAAATTCTTTATTTGAGATGATTTTTCTGGAGAACTAAGCTTAAACTTTTGAGATGTTTCATACATTAATGGAAGCTGAAGCCTTTTACCCTTGTAAGCAGGAAGGGGGCATGGTAATTGCCGTGTCTTTGATTTTCATGCAAATGCCATGTGATTTGAAAAAACGACTTTAAAAGCTATTGCAAGTATTTTCCTTAAAGAAGAATAATAGTTGCTTGCATTGAAGAGTATTCTATCTCTGTAAACTTACAAACCATTGTGTTAACTATAGGTTCCATATGAATGAGGAGCTTAATTTTTCGAATGTATTTTATATCTTCATTAACTCCATGATTTATTTATGGGCGATCCACATGGGCGATTTTTTTTTCAGCCGCCCTGAAAGTCGGTGAGTAAGCAAGGGAGATTGCCTTAGCAGCATGCCATGCATGGCATAAGAGCATAAGAGCTGAGGCCTCTCAATGGGGCTGAAAAATCTAACAGGGCTGAAAATTCTAACAGCACAAGAGCTGAGGCCTCTCAACGGAGCTGAAAATTCTAGTTTCAAATTCTAGTTTCAGCATGGGGTCGGCAAATTTCCAGCTGGGCCATTGCCATTTGTGCATGTGGATCTCCCATGAAATTCAATGCTAGCTAAACATGTGTGTTAAACCCGACATTCTCGAGAGGATGAGCGATGTGTATACAGCTTCTCAAATGTTCTTTCTTATTCGGTATTCTTCTTACAATAATTTCATATCGTTAAGGAACTCTCCCATCATGTCTCTATTCTTACAGCCTTCTCTGAGCCTCTTCTTGGTTTTTTTTTTTTCTTTCTATCGCCTTATGCAATTGCAACCTTGTCTCTTCTTCGAGATGCGATATTCGGGCTCACCTCTAGTACCAATTTATTTCTAGTCTTGCTTTTTGCACTGATCCTTATGGTTTGGTTTCTATACATGGTTCTATCGCAAGTGGGTATTTCTGATTTTCTCTGAATAGTATGCATGCATCTGTTGGTGATAGATTCCTTATTCTCGATTATATTCGGATTGATTGGCTTTTTGTATTTTCCATACTCGGATGGATCCATTGTCTTTTTTGCAAGCTTCCTGATCATTGATTTGGCCTACAGGGATTTAGCATAATTATTTAAAATAAGGAAAGAAAATTTCTTTCTTTATACTTGATCAGTTCATGAATCATTGTGTTTGATAGATGTTACGAACAAAGCTTAGCAAGTAAACAAAAGAATCAAACATCTAATAACTTAAGACAAAACTTAGAAAGATTTTCAATCCAAAATTCTTCAAAGCCAAAGCTCAATTAATCTAATCGGCTCGCGAAAAAGCAAGAATCTCTAAGATAGTTCATGAACAATTTTCTATGGAAGGAGCAAGAAGGAATTTGAAGGATCTCAACCCTTGAAGAATCCTCTAAGAAACAAACACATAATTTGTGGAGACTGAAAGAGGCTTTGGAAGGACCCTCAAAAGATTGGCTTAAGATGTTAGCGAGAGACAGGGATGTGGGAGAGTAGGGAGGAGGGAGGATCTCATCCCAATAAGTGCACCTCTTCCCCGTATATAATTCAAAAAGGTAAAGGTACATCGGCCAATTATAGGGTCACAACTTTTCCAAGGTGCCATTAATATCTCAATAGCTCTAGTAATTTCCACATGATTATCTTATTCTTGCTTTCTTAACCACTCCCACGAGCACCAAGATATCATTTCCACACGATCAAGGAATTTTACGGCAAATTAATATAAGGTTACAATCTTGATTGAGACCACAATTAGAAATATCCAAGTCCAACCCATAAGGCTAAAAAATAATCAAGTTCAACCCTTAAGGCTAAAAATAATCAAGTCCAGCCATAGGCTAAAAATAATCAAGTCCAGCCCTTAAGGCTAAAAATTTACCAATACCAACTATTATGTTTCAGATTGAGTCATAATAGCTGTCCCAAGATGTTCATTGAAAGAATATGGGATCAGAATCAAAATAAATGCATCATAATTCCATATGAATCAAAGTTTTTGGCTAGGCTTAGGAAAGGATTTTGGAAAAGAAAACCTTAAAGTTCCCAAGGCAAATTATTACACAAAATTTCAGTTTGGTTTTGGCTTGTCAAAAGAAACGGTTCAGGAGAAGGGAAAGGTTATCTGTAAATACTTAACTAAGGTAGCTAAAAATATAGTTAACCTTAATAACATCTACTAATTTCTTTAATAAAATTTCCCAACCAATAGATCCATCATCCACATATATTATTAACACTAGAGTTGCTACTGGAACTATTCTGAGTTCATCTACCAGAATTGGTCCCGTATACTCCCTGCCACTTAAACCCGGGTATCTAACAAGACAAATATTTATTTCACAAGATACCATACACTTTTGGAATCTTCACTTGATTCTTTATGGCCCCTGGAGGATTTCATAACCAATAGATTTCTTGATATATTGTGGTGATTGTCCAAACCTCATAGAATTCAACAGTTTTACACCCGGCCGGGCGCATTCTAAAAAAAAAAAAATCATCTTATCTTATCTTATCTAAACTTTCTAGCATACAACATTTCTAAAATTGAAAGTAATTGACGTGTTATGATAAAACATGTTGATTTGCATGTTTTCATGTTTCACTGCTATTTAATGACATTATATGAAGTCGTCAAACCATTAGCTCAAAAAAGTTGTTTGAGGTTGTGAATTGTTTCTCCTTTACTATAACAAGTTTTGATGGAAAATTTGCGGCCCGTAAGTTGTCAAAAATAGAACTAAAATAGTTTAATTAAACTCATATATAAGCTTTGTAAGGACATGAGACTTGGAAGATGGTGATAGTATACATTTAACTGAAGAGGTTCCAATGACTGAAGAGAATAATCCCTCAGATATTCAGCCTAGTGTAGATCCACTCTTGATTTTGCAAGCCCTTCTTTAGAAGGTAACGAGGTCCACTTACATTATGCAGATGAGGGGGATGATCTTCCTTTGGATTCGGAAGCTCAAGAAGTGATAGATGCTTTGATGAGCGACTCTTCTAGTGGCGAAAATGCCTTAGTGGAAGATCTTTCTTGTAGTTAGCAAATATATTGATTGTCTTGATTTGACTATATATATTGATTTGTAAGTTGTGGTAGGTTTCACCATAGAGAGTGACTAGATAACCATACATTGAACTAGTATTTAGATTTGGAGGTATATCTATCTTATAATTTTTGCATACATCGTATTTGGAATAAAGATTAGATTCTTTACCATGGACTATATGGAAATGTGTTATGCGATGCCATAAATTAGTTCCAACCACCATGTATAAAGGCGTTGGTAGTGATGCTAAGTGTAAAGATAGGATCCCAAGCTGCCTCGGAGAGGCCAGTTTGGCAAGCCCGTCACAGTTGCTATCAGAGGAGAGTTGATCTGGAAGGCTTTGAGACTAGATTAAGAATCTTGAGGTGGTTGGTTAATGACATTTTTTTTTCGCAGAGTAGAGAGGAATCATGCAAGCTGGAGATGCTAGTGGTGTAGGAGGGGATGGAGCTGATGGAGCTTAAGATAGAAAATGTCCAAATGATCCTTTGCACAGCGTAAATTGGTGTATTTGGATCACTTGATTTTCAAAAATGGAGTTGAGCCAGATCCTGCAAAGATTGAAGCTGCTAAGGATTGGCCAGTACCCCAGATGATGAAAGAGGTAAGAAACTTTTGGGACTAGCCAGGTTATTATCATAGATTTGTGCCTAAATTTTCAAATGATTTGGAGTTGAAGATGAGACTTTTTTATGAAGCACATGGTAACCTATTAGCGGGACATCCTGGAGTACACAAGACTCAAAGGAAGGTTAGACAGAATTTCTTTTGGTCAAGGCACGAAGAGAATAGTTAAGGAATATGTGGCTAAATGTTTAGCATGTTAGAAGGTTAAAGCCTCACGATAGTGCAACCATTAGAAGTTCCTTTGTCCAAGTGGGAATATATTGGCATGAATTTTATTGTGGATATACCTCGAAGATGAACAGGATATAATGCCATTTATGTTGTAGTGGATCACTTGACTAAGCAAGGACGTTTTATGCTGATAAAGATTATAGCTACAGCCATGGATATCTCCAAGTTATTTGTCAAAGAAATTTTTTGTTGGCACGTATGCCATGTACTATTATCTCGGATCGAGACTCGAAGTTCATGAGTCATTTTTGGCAAGTACTGTTCCATAGTGTTGGGAATCAAGTTGAATATCAGTACAGCATACCATCCGCAAACAGATGGCCAAGTAGAGCGTGTAAATCAAGTCTTGGAAGATATGCTCAAAATGTATGTTCCGAGTCAGCCTAAAGCGTGGGATTCTTACTTGCATTTGGCAGAATTTGTGTATAATAATAAGTACCAGGAATCTATCAAAATGAGCCCATTTTTGTATGGCAAAGAGTGCCGACTAACATGGAAATGGCCAATGAAGTAGCCCAGGATTTAGATGCACAGTTGAAAAGATTTCGTCAGCATCTTATAGTGGTTTAGAAGAGGCAGGAGCAGTATGCAAATAAAAGGCGTAAACCTTTGGAATTTGCAAAAGGCCAGCATGTATTTTTATGGATTAATCCTAAGCAAAGCTCATTGGCATTTAAAAGTGCGGGAAAGTGGGCTCCGATATATCTGAGATCTTTTAAGATATTGGAATCGTTGGGAAAGTAGTTTACAGGTTGGAGTTACCTTCACATGTTAGGGTGCACAATGTGTTCCGTGTAAGCAATTTAAGGAAGTATGTCTTCGATCCATCACATATGCTTGTTGATGACGATTTCGTGAGCAAAGATGAATTTTTATATCCCCGACCAGAGTGTATTTTGCAACCAGAGACGCAGCGTAAGCTTTTTTTTTTTTTTTTTTTTTGAAGAACCGTAATGACAATATATTAAAAGAATGGTAATGTTACAAAGCAAGTGAGGAGGAAGGAGAAGCGCCCCAAAAGAGACAAAGTGATACCTCGACACTCCACAACAACTACAACTCTCTTTCAGCTGTACTGGCCGACCATCACCATCTACCACACCCAAGAAGTCCCGCCAAATGGAAAACTTCCGCTCTACTAATCCCGAACACCAAAAGCTTTGAAATAGCTTGTACCGAAGTCGAGGAATCGAGAGGTGCCGCAGTTCTTGCTGAATCCCTGAAAGATCCACAACCGCCCGCTTCCAAATCAACCACACCAACCAAGCCCGCGCCACCGGATGCAAGGCTTCTTTTGCCGTCTGTCTGGCCAAACACCGGGATACACATGAAGCGGCAATTGTTGGCTATTCAATCTCACGAAGCAGCCACGACCCAATCCCGGCAACACGCAAATGAGGGCATAAAACCGGACAATGCTCCACGATCTCCGCGATGAAGGCCACAACAAAGGGCAAAGGGGCACACCCGCCCTAAACCCGACTCACAAGGACATTCACCACGAGGCGGTGCACCACCTGCCACATAAGCACCCGAACCCCGGTGGGGAAGTGAGCTCCATGTCCACGTCAAACCCGAAGCGCCATCGAGAACCCGGAAGGCTGCAGAGACCACTTGCCTGAAGGGGGGGAGTGTCATGAATAGCCAACACCGGTAACAAGACCGCACAAAACAAGAAGATACAACATCTGGATGAACCTTCCAAACCTGCACCACCACATCACCACGAGGGACTATAGGTATATGTAGCGGAATACTCCCCGCCACTTATTCCCGAATAGCCTTCCCATCCCTTCAGTGGCGCTTAGCTCGAAGAACTCCCACGGCTAGTGACCATCCCAATACCAATCCTCCAAGGTGAGCACAAAGCAGCTCGCCTCCCGAACCTGGCCTCAAGAGCATGCCCCAGCATGCACAAGACCAAGGGCAAGTACGCGGAGGTAGAGGAACCCACAAGAAAGGACAAGAGTGGTGATAAACCGAGGCATAATCTAGCTGGAAGAGCACACGCCGCGTGATCCCAAGCCCGCAACACCCCTGTGAGAAAAGGGGCGCATGTGGGAAAGGCCGGAGACCATACAAATGATTGCCTGGGGCAACTCTACATGCATGCAGACGACTTTCCAAATGCCACACAATGGCGAAGAGATTGCCACAATAGTGCGCACCGGAGAGAAGATGCTCCATCCCTGCAATGCTCCAAATAAACTTAGAGACCAACACCTTACTATGCGAAGCCTTAAATCCAGAATGGCCAAGCCCCCATCCTCCTCGGGCGGAGACACTTCCACCAAGCCACTTTAACAACCGCCCCCTTCATCATCCCGCCCCACAAAAATTTGAACAATCTTATCCAAAGCCTCAGATCTTACCCTCGGGAGCTAACATCGCAGATCTTTGTATACACATGAGTGCTACAAAGTCTTGACTTGGCAATAGTGATCCTACCTGCCATGGACAACTTGCTACCCTTCCACCAATTGAGGTGTTTCTGCAACCCCTGCAAAATCTCATCCCACACCCTCCCCATGGAAACATCCCCTCCAAAGGGAATACCCAACAGCTTAGTACACACATTACCTGGAAGCACCTTCCAAGGGAATAGAGCCAAACAAGGGGGGCGGAGTCCAATCGGGCCCATAATGCGGAGCATTTACCCCAATTCAAAGAATGCACGAGGCCAAGGAGAAAGTATCCAACAAACCCTTCACATTCCGCAGCAAATTCCTCTCTTACGCCACCAAGAAGAGAAAAGTGTCATCGGCGAACCCGGTTAATAATCTGTGACTACCATCCCCGCATCCAAGCCCATCCACCACCCCCTCCTCCACTGCAGCCAAAAACAACTGAGACAGTGCCTCCGCCACAATCGTAAACAAAAATGGTGCCAAAGGGCACCCCTGACGCACCCCTCTGCCTAAGGAGAAAAAGGCGGAGGGTTCACCCCGCACACCACATCAGAGCCCGCGGCCGACCTATGCGACTTCATGATCGTCTCAGTAAAGCGTGGACCACAGACCAACGCTAACATCATGGCGGAACAAGAACTCCCCAACGGACACTATCATAAGCTTTGGCAAAGTCAAGCTTAAGATAGGCAATGCCTTGACTCGTTCTCCCC